>OY294046.1:74015297-74148831 GCA_958510825.1 Brachypterus glaber
GACCCTTTCCTTTCTTTTGGCCCACTGTAGTAGTTAACGTGCAAAGTTATTTTTATTTTGACGAGATGACATTTGACAATTAAAGTTTCGTGCAATGTTTCCAAATGGTACATTGACAGATGTCAAATTCTTAGTTAAAATAATTAATTAAAGTATGTTCCGGGATGTAAAAAGGGCTGAAGTTTTGGCTATGTATTTATTTTATATTTAAATTTACCACTTTGTTTGCAGGTAACATATGACCTACTTTATTTGCAGTGAAATTACTATATTTTCATTAACGTCTTTAAAAAATGTATAAAAAATTTAAATGATTTAGATGATTTTTTTTTCTTCATAAGTTGGTAAAAAAAATAAATAAAAATTGACATGAAAATTCTAAGAATTTTCGTATTCTAAAACAGGTAAAATTCTTATAAAATATTAATAAATAATATTTATACATTATACATTATGTATGTTTTGTGTTGCACTGAAAAAAAAAGGATCCTTTGCGGTAATGGCATATGAAATAAGGCCAAATGCTTCGCACTCTTGAATACGTCCAAAAACGCCTTCTCTTAACATAAAAATATAATTCACTTGCCAAGATCTTTCTGATTCTTTAACTTAAAATTCTTTGATCTTGTGTGAAATGCAAGTAGTCTCTCTAAACCGTACCACAGGAGCAGGGTATTTTATATACGCCTTCTGAACTCAGGGGTATTTTGTCAATGTTTGACTTCAACAAAAGACAAAATACCCCTGCTCCTGTGGTACGGTTTACATAGGTGAAACTAAGAGAAAAATTTCTACAAGACTTCAAGAGCATGAGCGCAATATAAGAAAGAAACAAATTTCCTTATGGGCAGTAGCCGAACATGTACATGAAACAGGTCATAAAATCATTTTGTCTGAAACAAAACAAATATTAACAGAAAACAGAAAAATGCCAAGGAAGATACGGGAGTCGATAGAAATCATCAAGCATCCTATCAATCGGGACACTGGTTACCACTTACCTGCAATATGGAAGTCTTTGATAGGAAAAACCTCACGGGTGAATAACCACACAAGTTGATTCAAAACTTAGTTTCAGATTAATCCCTGAAGATGTCTCTAGTAGTAAGAGACGAAACGTCGGAAAGTGAAAATCCATTAACACGGTCTAAACCCGAAAGTGAAAGTTCTTTGTAAATTAAATTTATCACAGTAACAAGTTAATTAATGAACAGCTCGAATTTCAAAATATGTACGTTTTTAATAATATTTTAAAATTAAATTTAAATCTTATTACATAAACTACGCTTTTGTAAACGCATATTTGTTTTGTTATGTAATATATCGCATAGTGGAGCAAATATTGCGTATTTAGTATTGTTTGTAGTTTTAAACTGACTATTTTAGCAATCACCGCCACCTGTCCGACTACGTCCAAATTATTATCATTTTAAATACATGCTTACTCTTTTTTCTTTTTTTTTTCTTTTTTATCATCTTATCAATAATTGTACTTTATGTTTTTAATGGAGCTCTTTACAAC
The DNA here is from genome assembly GCA_958510825.1 of Brachypterus glaber. Classification (NCBI taxonomy): domain Eukaryota; kingdom Metazoa; phylum Arthropoda; class Insecta; order Coleoptera; family Kateretidae; genus Brachypterus; species Brachypterus glaber. The sequence continues at coordinate 74,016,820 of OY294046.1, forward strand.
TAGAATTATGAAACAAAAGACGTCTACCCTATCTCTATCTCATTTGTGCTACACTTTCCAGCCAACCAAATAAATACTGTATTTGTTTTTCATACAACAAATACAGTATTTATTTGGTTGGCCGGAAAGTGTAGCAGTGAGCGGCACGAACGAACATAGCTCATGTGAATCTGTAGAATAAGATAATTCTACTAAAATTTAGATGGCGCCAGTAATTTCTTTAATAAAAACAATATAGTTACACTTTTCGCGCGGCCAAGTAAATATTGTATTTGTTCAACAAAGAACAAATACAGAATTTGTTTGGTTGGGTGGAAGTGGGAGTGTATGTATGTCTTCTATCCTTTTTGGGTAGAACTTTTGTCCCTGTCTAATCTAACAGGAGAAATCTCTATTAGTTTGATACTTTCACGATTTTTATAGGGAATTTTAAATCCAGTAGATGTCCTAAATTGTTTTAAATTTAATTCATAATATTGATTTCTTTATTTATTTTTTTATTTATTTATTAACGGATATCCTTTTTTACAAACATTTAAGTACAATAGAATAAAACATGTTATATGGAAACTAGAATATTTAACTGGACACTTATAATTAATATAATAATTTTTAACGTATAATTAATATAATACTCTTTTAATGTTATTTTTCAATTTATTTAAACTTAAATAAAAAATATCACAGTCATTGATTGTGTTTATTAAATTGGTCATTCTACATAAAGGAGAGTGCATTCCATAGTTTGTTCGGTGAAATGGAACAAAAAATAAATTATTAAACCTTAAGTTTGCTAATGGAACACAGATAGAAAATTGTGAAAGAATTGGTGGACATTTTATTATGAAGTGAAAAACTTTGTAAATAAACATAATATCGTAGTATGAACGACGTTTCTCCAATAAAGGTAAGGTAAAATAAGTTAACAACTCGTTAATGTTGTTATTTGCATAGTCAATGTTATTTTTGAAACACAGTAATCTAATAAATTTTTTTTGAATATTTTCTAAACGTAATATATGGGTTGTATAACTTGGCGACCAAATCAATGACCCGTATTCTAGGCCTGACCGAACAAGACTAGTGTATAAAACAATTAGACATCGTGTATCAGTAAACGTAGTAGTATATCGTTTAATAAACCCTAAATTTTTATTTGCCTTAGTAACTATCTTGTCAATATGATCAGTAAAATTTAATTTGGTATCAAGGTGAACACCTAAATCTTTAAAAACTTCAACTCTATCGATTGGGACATTATCTATACAATATACACCGTAAGTGGGCATTAATTTCCTAGTGAAGGTCATTGATTTACATTTTGAAATGTTTAAACATAACCCATTTGACTTACACCAGTTATTAAACAGAGTAAGATCGTTTTGAAGATGAATCTTATCAGCAAGACATTTAATAACCTTGAAAAGTTTGCAATCATCGGCAAATAAAAGTAATAAGACAGTTAAGATTTTTTTGACATCATTTATAAATTTCTTCTTTTTATGTATTGTTATGTTTTAACTTGTCCTTTAATATACTATTTTGGGCCTACAAAGAGTGACCTTAATATAAAAAAATGGTATAGTCCCACATCAAATGACGAGATAGCCACTGAATAAGTTACGACCGGTTCAGAATCCATTTTTATAGATTGCCTTTTATGTTTAAATATTTATATGCCATTGGAGAAAATATCATTTTTCCTCCTCATTTATTAAATATCTTATACTCTTTATATTTATAGCAAGATTAGTTATTAAGGCCAGTGTTCCCAACTCGTGGGAAATTTCCCATATCGTGGAAATTTTTCCAACAAAATTTAGCAAAAGGGGAAAAGGGAAGAAATTTTAATATTCCATGAAATATGGGAATTTTCAAGGACCTTTTCTTTTTCAATTTATGATTAAGCCTATAGAACTAATTTGTTTCTATTTTAAACCCTTTTTACAAATAAGACGTAAAAACGTAAACGTAACAACGCAAAAAATGCAGTACCCTGATTGGTTTAATTTCAAGGTTGGTTAGAATTGAACCAATCAGCGTACTGCATTTCTTGCGTTTTTTACGTTTACGTTTTTACGTCGTATTTGTAAATAGGCCCTTATATATAACATCTAGCGTCATTTTGCTGTATTAATCATTACTTCAACAAATTAATGCTAAAAAATATACACGGTGTATTTGAAATAGGGTAGGAAATTTTAACAGGTGATTCTACATGATAAAATATGACAAAAAGTTCCTATAAACATTTGTCTAAAAATGCGTCATAAGGGAGCTACGCCCCTTTGAAAGTGGCTAAAAAAATCGGTTTTTATTTAATAACTCAGGAACCCTTTGAGATATATCAAAGAGGTTTTGCACGTCAACTAATCCTACCAAGGCCCGTTTTTATGTGTTATTTTCATGTACTTATTTCAACCAGGGGTGTGCGAAACGGGGGGGCCTTATCAGTTTTTTGGCCCAAACTTTTTTCTGTGTAACTTTTTTCCAATTTTATTTTTGAAAAATGATTCCTCAGGTCAAAATACATAAAAAAGGTACTCTTGTTGTAATACTGTAGGATTAACCGTTTTCGAGAAAAATTCATTTGAAGGTGAAATTCCACGGTTCGAGGACGAAAAATTAAATACTAAAATGTTGAAAACCAAAATTTTAATGATGCAGGGCGAATGTACATTAAAAACTAAGAAAAAAAACTCATATACAGGTACTTCCAAAAATCAATCCTAATGGAGCTATGGTCTCCTAAATATGCACCATTTTTAAAGGGCTATGGTAGCTTTAAAAGCGTTTTTTCGACCTACATGTATGGAAACTTTTTTTCTTAGTTTTTGATGTAGAATAACATTGCATCATTAAAATTTTGGTTTTCGACATTTTAGTATTTAATTTTTCGTCCTCGAACCGTGAAATTTCACCTTCAAATGAACTTTTCTCGAAAACGGTTAATCCTACAGTATTACAACAAGAGTACCTTTTTTATGTATTTTGACCTGAGGAATCATATTTCAAAAATAAAATTGCAACAAAGTTACACAGAAAAAAGTTTGGGACAAAAAACTGATAAGGCCCCCCCGTTTCGCACACCCCTGGTTTAAATCAGTACGTGAAAATGACATACAAAGATGGACCTTATTAGGATTAATTCACGTGCAAAACCTCGTTAACATATCTCAAAGGGTTCCTGAGTTATTAAATAAAAACCGATTTTTTTAGCCAATTTCAAAGGGGCGTAGCTCTCTTATGACGCATTTTTAGACATATGTTTATAGGAACTTTTTGTCATATTTTATCATGTAGAATGACCTGTTAAAATTTCCTACGCTATTTAAAATACACCCTGTAGTTTCCTATTTTAAAAATTATACACTAATTATATTGTCTCTTAAATTACAAAAGGTCGTATGTCACTTTGTTTTATTTTAGTGCTCAATTGTAATATTTTAATAAAACGCCACAATTCAGTAAGGTTTCTAAATAGAGCGGACATTAAACTTTACACAGTGTAAATTTACACTTTATAAAGTGGGAAGTTTAATTTCATTTCATAATTAAGAACAAAAGAGTAAAATTTTGACACACGACTTTTTGCACTTTGAGTGACGATATGTAATATATATAAGCGCTGGATGATCCTAGTAGTCAAGGCCAATTTATCTCTCTTCTTTCTTCTGATTGAATCAAAAGGAGAGAAAACATGTTAAAAGAGTTAGTTTTTTTTATGTTAGAAACCAATGTTTAATTATTGTTAGACATGTTAGGAACCAATGTTTAATTATTAAAAAATTATGATAATTCGATTTAAGTTTGTGGGAAAAAACGTGGGATTTTTGTCTAATTTCCGTGGGAAAAAAAGGAATTTTTGTCCATGTCTGTGGGAAATTAACTTCAAAAAGGTTGGGAACACTGATTAAGGCGCTCTCAAATAACACTGACCTACAATAAATTTGCATTTTGAGATTTTATATGTTTCATTACTGGCAAAACATAAAATGTTTACTGGAAATTACTGGCAAATTAGTTAGTTTCATTACTGGTAGTTTACTGCATTACATTTTTTTTACATTACATTTTAATTAATCTCGTACTATTCTACCTAATTAAGCATCCCCTAAGTCCAGGACTTGTGTGGGCTAGTAGTAGAGGGAACCACCGGCTTTAATTGACTTTCGAACCAATTTATAGGGAGTGTCCGCTTCACTTACGCCTTCGCCAAATTGCAATTATTAATTAACTGAAAAAGGCAAATCGGCGCCGGTGAGAATCGAACTCACGCTATTTTGGGTAGTAAACTCGTCGAGAACGACGCGGTAGTCCACTACTCCAATCCACCCATTCTATGCTATGAAAAATAGAAATTTTGCATAGACCTCAGAATTTAAATAAGTCTACCCAAAAACATAAACATGTGCCCAAAAATTTCTGCTTTGTCAAAATTGACGAAAACAGACGAAATTGCTTATGGTATACAGCCTCATGGCTAGCTATTGCTAAGGCATTTGTGCTGTACAGTTTGTTCATGCCGGGGGGCTCAAGTGGCGACCCACCTGACAAAAAAGACAAAAAAGACGACTAAAATGAAAAATATGAACCGGCGCCGCGAAAAATTTAACATGTCACAAAATTACAAGAAAGTTCTAGCGCGCAGGGAAAACGTTAGACGAATGTCACTCTAAAGTTTTCAGCCTTAATTTTTTTAAAATACCCCTAAGAAAGACCTACTAATTTTTTTACAAATTGACCTACATGTATAGAAACTTTTTTTCTTACTTTTTGATATAGAATAACCTTGCATCATTAAAATTTTGGTCTTCAACATTTTAGTATTTAATTTTTCGTCCTGAACCGTGAAATTTTTTCTTGAAAACGGTTAATCTTATAGTATTACCTCAAGAGTACCTTTTGTATGTATTTTGACCTAAAGAATCACATTCCATCCCTTCAAATTTCGGACCCTAATTCAAATACACTATGTATATCGAGAGACTTCATAAAGGACTTAGGTATCACATTCGATAAAAAACTCTCGTTTACCAATCACATCGATAATATCGTATCTAGAGCCTATAAAACTCTTGGATTCATAGTTAGAACATCTAGAAACTTTAAGAATATTGATACAATAAAAATGCTCTACATGTCTTATGTCAGATCAAGCCTTGAATACTGTTCAATAGTATGGTATCCAAACTATAAAGTCCATATTGATGCGATTGAAGGCGTTCAAAGGCGATTTTTAAAATTCCTTAGCTTTCGAGTAAATGGTACATACCCACCTAGAGGTATTGATAACAGTATACTGGAACAAAATCATTCCATAGTATCACTATACGCTAGGCGCAAACTTAATTCTGTTCTGTTTCTTTTTAAGATTGTAAATAATATTATTGATTATGAATACATATGCTGCGTTTTAATATACGTAGAAATGCTTCTAGAAATCCTCCACTTTTCTTAATTCCCACATGCAGAACTAATATATTTATGTTTTCACCTATTAATAATATGTGTAGAATTTACAATGGTGTCCAGGGCAATTTGGACATTTTTAACTGTAAAATTTCTAATATTAAGAGACTTACATTTGATTAACAATGGCTTTATAATATATTAGGTATGTCCTACTTCTTACATGATTTATATTTTGTATTATTATTAGTCTTGTGATCGTTGTAACTAACTCTGTAATGGAGCTCTCTACAACTAGAATTATGAAACAAAAGACGTCTACCCTATCTCTATCTCATTTGTGCTACACTTTCCAGCCAACCAAATAAATACTGTATTTGTTTTTCATACAACAAATACAGTATTTATTTGGTTGGCCGGAAAGTGTAGCACTGAGCAGCACGAACGAACATAGCTAATGTGAATCTGTAGAATAAGATAATTCTACTAAAATTTAGATGGCGCCAGTAATTTCTTTAATAAAAATAATATAGTTACACTTTTCGCCCGGCCAAGTAAATATTGTATTTGTTCAACAAAGAACAAATACAGAATTTGTTTGGTTGGGTGGAAGTGGGAGTGTATGTATGTCTTCTATCCTTTTTGGGTAGAACTTTTGTCCCTGTCTAATCTAACGGGAGAAACCGCCATTGGGTGTATTCCTGTCGAGTTTTTTATAAATAAATAAATAAATAAATAAATAAATAAAATGCAATATAACTGTCTGTGAAAAGTTTGCTATGAAATGCTAAGCATTAAATATTTTCATTTTATTGTATTTATGAAAACAATTGAAAATACACTTTTATTATAAAATATGATCTAAACAGATTTAAATTTATAATATTTACATATTTACTGTTAAAACTAAGACACAATGTTGCATTCCATGCTTGAAATTTAAATTATTTTAATTGTTTTATTTTAATTCAGTTTAAACTATGGTTTAGAACCAAAAATAAACTTGCCTTTTATACATTTACTGTTATTAAAGTTGAACTTTATATTTTGACACTAAATCCTTAATAAAACTACCCTTTGATCTTTACAGCGCCGTCAAAAGGGGAAACCTACGCACAAAATGCAGCTAACACATAATTTCAATATAAAGAAAATGTTTTTTTTTTACTCTCAATTATTTTTTAAGTTATTCCACAAAAAGTCTTTTCACAAATATTTTTATGAAAAGTGCAAAAAAGAGAAAAGACTTTTTTTGTTTTAAAAATTTTATTTGTACCTACTTAACTTCAAATTGTCCGAGTCTAGTTTAGCGCTGCAGGCAAAAATTGGTAGAAATTAAAAGATTACGAATCTGTGACCATAACTGCGAATCTGTGGTTACATTATTAGTAATTATGTGCGGCAAGCGAAAATTTTTATAAATATTTTTTCAAACATTTTTTTCAAGTAAATTATTTTATTACAATTTTAGTTTTTGGTTTGTGATTATGATTACGGTATTTGTAATCTAAAGCGCCGCAGGCAAATTGTTTTGTAAATCTGAATGGCTAAACAATTTTGAAAAAAAAAAGTTTTAAATTTTCTGGACATTGTTATTTTTTTTTTTCGACCTCTGTGGGTGGAAGGTAATTACTCCCATTACCTAGCGAGAGGTAATGGCCTCCCGGTGGCTACGCGCTTAAACGAAACAAGACTTGTAGGATTTTGTGAATGCGATCCATGGATTCAAAGAATTTTCAGGGAGACACACTGTGACTGTCACACCCTTTATTTATTTATTCCTCGAGAAATATATTAATTAATATAAACTAATTTTGTATCCCTCTCAAAATCTTTACTCCTTACTCTTGAGTAAAAGTTTAAAATTATGTTACCTGCTCCTAATGACAAACAAGTCAAGTTAAGAAGATATGCAATGCTTTACATTCTATAGTATACTCTTCTCTGAATACACCTTTCAAAATACAGTGTGTCCCCGGATGGAGTTACAAAGAGGAATTTATTTTTTATTTTTGATATCTCAAGAAAAGTCACTCCTGATAACTTGCCCTGCTTGATTTTAAACTCCCAAAACACCAATCACTTTTTAAGCGACTTCCAAAAAGGAGGAGGTTATCAATTCGACGTGTGACTTTTTTATATTTGTTCCCGCATAACTTTGGAACGAATGAACGGAATTTGATAAAACTTTTTGCAACTTAAAGAGGTGGTCTCGATTTAATTTGACGCTCGGATAATGCCGGGTAAGCCGGATAATTAAGATAAATCTAATCAATTTAACGCAATTTCACTTAAAAACGGCTTAATTTGGTTCTACTACCAGCCAAATTTTTAGAGAAATATCGGATAACTCGGATAAGCCGGTTAACTGGATTAAGGGGTTTGGACTTTTGGCACCGACATAGGTATTTTTAATTTTTTACTTTTTAGAGACATAGAAGTCGGTTCATTTTTTTTGCGAAAGTTTTTATTTTATGACTTACGGTTCAATAGATAATGATAAATTTTAAAGCCATTTTGAAGTAAAAAAAACATTATCTCATGAACCTTTAGATTTATACAAAAAGTGCTTAGTGTTTTGGGAGTTTGAAAACAAGCAGAGCAAGTTATCAGGAGTGACTTTTTTTGAGATATCAAAAATAAAAAAAAAATCCTCTTTGTAACTCCATCCGGGTCCATACTGTATAATTTTGTTTGTGCTCCTACGACTAGGGACACTAGACCTAGATCTTAAGTTAGCAAGGCGCCTTGCTAAGGCGCCACCTCGTAACTATAATAGTATTTTAGAGGACAAGTTACATAAGACACTATTTTGGGCACGCGTCCATGTTTGGAAAAAGAGTCGCAAAGCGGGAAGTTTTCCAATGGACGATGGCGCCAAATGTCTTGGAAAGAGTTATTTATCCTATTTTTTCTCTTGCGCATTTCATTTTGCTTATAAAGTACTTTATCCAATACATACAGATAATAAGACAATTACCAGCTTTATTTTAAATAGATAAACGCAAAAATAACCCCCGCGTGGCTTTTACTTTATTGAGTGGATAATTATTTATTTTACCCACTCAACTGTCACTTGTCAAATTATTTTCTTGTAAATGTCATTAAAATTTTTAATAAAACTATGAATTCCTAAGCTATTTTTTGGATAAAACCTTGTATGGCACTCATGGGTAAACCGATATTGCCCTCTCGAAAATCAACCTGCTTAGCTGACGCCTCGCAGGTTAATTTTCTCATGGGCAATATCTTACTTTACCCACTAGTACCATAAATAACTATTAGTTTTGAATATCTAATTTCAGTATGACTGATTTGGGATATTTAATGTATCTATGTATACTGGTAACAATGACATTTAAATTTAAAAAATTTCGAATGTTTTTTTTGGACATAAGGTAATTTTTGACCTTGTTGCAAATTTGAAAGCCGCAGTATAATACTCTCCTAGAAAGAAGAAGAGTATGCGAAACCTTAGAAAGTTGGAAGTTAGAACGAGTTGAAGAGTTGAGCAAACTAAGTTAAACTTTTCATATTTAACAGTATGATAGAATATGCTTTTAATATACAAAATATCAGATTTTTTTATTAAATTTATTAGTCTATGTGTACCTGCCTAGAAGTTATAACAGATGAGTTAGGAAAATATTATCAAAAAACAATATGTACCCTACAAACAAAGTACTCATTATTATTTACATAAAATATATATTTTTATTATATAAATTGTATTTTAATATCTTGTATTTTTTTGCACTTTTGCACAAAAATAAAGTTAGCGATTATTTTGTTTTTAAATTAATTTATTTATTGTTGCATTATATACATAAAATAAAAAGTCCATGAAAAAATCAGAGTTGGCGAGAGGTCGAACTAAACGTTTGTGAAGCCCTGCACGCTTAACCTTGATTCAAAATTATATTTTTTATTAATGATACTTGTTTAACACGTTGACTGCCATGTGTATAAAAAGTATACAGACTAGTTGGGTCCTGTGCGCCACGTGTATGATTTTATATACACGCACAATATCATCGTTACTGTGCGTGTATGCTTCAGGAGAACGCTTGGCATGGGTTTTTTAGGGCGGGATGGTTGGCCTATCGTGAAATTATATGGCCAAAAACTTCGCCGGATTTTTGTAAAAAATGTTCAGATGAGAAGGATTTCAAAAGAAAATATATACAGTGCGATTTTAAAATGCCGAACAGTTTGAAAAGAAAATACTCTTCGTTTGAAGCCACGCCTCTGTTAGAGTTGTGCGCGACAAGCCCATGTGATTGCTACGTACAACAGCTCGGTGGCCAGTAAAACGCACACATCTTTCTTGCATCGCTAATGCCAGTTTTGCATTAAAAAGTGTTCGGCAATTTATAATCGCACGGTATATATTTAAAATAATTGAAAAAAGTGGCTTGGCCTGTTGAGTCCTTCTCCGAAACAAGCGAACCGTACGTTACGTATGTTTGTTTTATAACTAGGTATTTATGTGGAGCTCTAATGAAAGTCTCTAGTTTAGCAAAATGTCGCCTAATGAAACTCTGAAATCGCCTTGTCAAAATTAAGTTTAGATGTTTTTAAACCGTTGACTGCCATGTGTATGAAAAAGAATATACGCTTGTTGGGTCCAGTGCGCTACGTGTATGATTTAATACAATACAATAACATTGTTACTGTGTATGTATGCTTCAAGAGAACGCTTGTCATTGGTTTCTTATGGCGGGATGATTGGCTTAGCGTGAAATTACATTGCTAAACATTTTTGTAAAAAATATTTAGAGAAGAAGAATTTCAAAAGAAAACACATATTTAAAAAATATTGAAAAAAGTGTCGTGGCCTGTTGAACCCTCCTCCAAAAATGGCCGTGGCAGTTAACGTGTAAATTACTCAAAATATACTGTAGTCATATATGGGAGGATTGGTGTAGTGGGCTAACGCGTCGTACTTGACGAGTTTACTGCCCAAAATAGCGTGAGTTCGATTCTCACTGGCACCGATTCGCCTTTTTCAGTTAATTAATAATTGAAATTTGTCGAAGGCGTAAGTGAAGCGGACACTCCCTATAAATTGGTTCGAAAGTCAATTAAAGCCGGTGGTTCCCTCTACTACTAGCCCACACAAGTCCTGGACTTAGAGAATGCTTAATGGAGCTCTCTACAACTAGAATTATGAAACAAAAGACGTCTACCCTATCTCTATCTCATTTGTGCTACACTTTCCAGCCAACCAAATAAACACGGAAAGAAATTAGTGGGCTCTGCGCTATACATTATAAGATATTTGGTAACAGTGGCAAATTATAGTGATTTAAGCTATAGATTATAAGGGACACAATAACTAATAATGTTAAAAATAAATTGGAAACGATTATATATATTACAGACACGATTATATTTATTACAGGCACTATTATAAATTTACAGAAATTTTATTATATTATAAAAATTATTAGCACGGACAATAATTAAATCTATTTAAGCTATAAATGCCATACTATTTGTTATATTTTATTATTCACTAAACAATTAAAGTATTTCATATAAATTTTTACACTGACTGCCATAATTGTAAGAGAAAGCCTTGTATTTATATAATAAGCGATTATAATTTGCTTGGTATGTGTGTTATAGCGCTCCTAGCTATAATTTTTTTTCCGTGAATACTGTATTTGTTTTTCATACAACAAACACAGTATTTATTTGGTTGGCCGGAAAGTGTAGCACTGAGCGGCACGAACGAATATAGCTAATGTGAATCTGTAGAATAAGATAATTCTACTAAAATTTAGATGGCGCAGTAATTTCTTTAAAAAAAATAATATAGTTACACTTTTCGCCCGTTCAACAAAGAACAAATACAGAATTTGTTTGGTTGGGTGGAAGTGGGAGTGTATCCTCTATCCTCTATCCTTTTGGGTAAAACTTTTGTCCCTGTCTAATCTAACGGGAGAAATCGCCATTAGGTAGAATAGTGCAGCACACTTTGTTTGCAGCCGGACTCTGTAAAACTGAATATTAGTTTTGTTGTTGCATTTGGATGTTATATTATTTTATATGTGTTCTCGGGGAATTGTGATTCTTTGCTAGATATTTATGTCATTTATGGAGCGCCAGTTATATTTTTTGACAAGAAATAAAACAAAACTTGTTAAATAAAAATATCTAAAACTTTTGATTTTAAAACATTTATATTGGTTACCTTGCATAAAGTTTTCTAATTGTTAATTAAGGTTTAATTAAAATATTTAAATTTTTGATCTTTGCATTTCTACGTTTATGATGAAGTTTGAGATATAGTCATGATGAATATAAATATCAAGGAGTAATCTTACTTGAGGTTATGAGGTTTCTGCCAAAGTTACATGTGGTGAGACCCAGGTATCCTAATCACTAGACAATGCAGGAACAATGCTGAATCAATTCTATTCATGAAATATTTGGTAATGTCCTTTTGCAACCATAAGGTTTGATTGTGGTTATGTACCCAGGTAGCAAAATAACATGACATTCACGTGAATGTCACGTTAATATGTGACATGTGATGTTAAGATTGTAGTCTCATTTAACAAGAATGTAGCATGGTGGGGATGTCCTAAGTCCGCCCCTAATAACATCACACAATGACATCCCGAAAATAACGTGTTTGTGACATCATACATCCACATTCCTGTTATATCTAATATCTTATGGATGCCGTTACTGGTACTTTAATATTTAAATAATATTCTAGGATATTAGCTTTTTCTAAATTAAAACCATTAAAAATGCTATAACCCTATAAAAAAATCGGATTTAAAATCAATCAGTAATTGAAACAATCACAGATTGAAACAGATAGATTCTAAATACGAAATTGCAGATTAAGCGGAGAATATATTCCTTTAATCCGTGTCCGTGGTCTTGAGAAGCCCGGCAGAGCTCCCTATCCATTGGAAATCGTATAATGTGTATACAATTTCCTTATAATAATTTACTCTATCAACATCATCTTATATCGACTTTTTTGCTTCGAACGTCGGTGAGAAGCAAAATAACATGACATTCACGTGAAAGCCACGTTAATATGTGACATGCGATATATTCACAGCGTTGCTAAATATTTGTTATTAAATAACATGGTTGTCACATCACACGTGTTACGTTGCAAATGTGATGTTAAATACATGTTATTTTTCAATATTATGTGATGTTATGATTTAGTTTAAAAATACACCCAAAAGTGATGTTAATTTCTTGTAATATAACATCCCTTGCTACCTGGGTACCATCATCATATGTAATTCATAGGTAGAATTATAACCATGTAGGTAAAATTATTCCCTTGTAGGTAAAATTGAGCCAATAGGTAAAATTAACCCAAGAGGTAAAACTAAATGGAAAAGAAAATAATTAATAAACTATTATTAATTAAATAAAAATGAAACTTACCCAGCATTTTTATAAGCCGGTGAATCAAAAGAAATATTTTATAAAAATTCGCACATCTTGCATGCTTTCAGATTAAAAAGAAAGAGAGAGATATATGTATGTCATATGTCAAACAACTACTTCTTCTTCTTCTTCCTTTATTTTGGCCTTTTCTCAGTGAGATAATTAGCCAGATCCCTCTTAGTTACTCAATTCACCAAGAGTGGTTCTTGTCTGGCTTTTCGCCATGCCCACTCCTGTTTTAAATATATAAAATTTCCAGTCTTCTGTAAGACCTTTTCTTTTTCTTTTCCTTCTTTCCTTTTCGTTTGGACTTTCCTTTTCGTGTTTACTGTTGGTTGTGTTAGCTGTTGCCAAGGCAGTTTTTTCTAATTTGTAAATATATTTGCGCATGCGCTAGTATATAAAAAATTTTGTACGTATAAAAACTTCTTCACGTGTTAGTTGCTTCCAAATCAAAATTTATCAGCATTATAAATGATTAAAAAACATAAAATTCCCTTCTTACTCCAATATAATCACATGTTCGTCATTTTACTGCACATCTTCCATACAATCACTATAAAATATATAAAATCGATTCTGGGGCATATCTAAGATAGCAAATAAATAAATAAATAACTAATACTAAAAGACTTGGTGCTAGAAAATTAAACGCGCTTAACGTATTACTAATTCCTGCCGAAAGTACATCTTACTCGTTTCACGGATGAAAAGCAACTGAAACAACTACTTATACTGCGTACCACATATGTAATAAAAATTACTAAACGTTATAATTCATAAATAAAATTGTTACATTTGTTAATTAATAAAGTTAATCGAATTGTTTAAATGTTTTGATTTAATTATTTATGATTAAATTAAAAGTTACGAAATTATTAAAATGTAAATTTAAGATTTATCATTATGCAACCAATTATACAAGGCGATGTATTTAAAATAGAATATCGCAAAATGTTATGCAACTGATTATACACTATATGTGTATTTAAAATAGTATACTCAAAGTATATTATGATTTATGGAATTAATAATATTGATATTATTAATTCTGTTAAAAATAAATTACGAAAATAGAACAATTGTAATGACAATAATAATTGTTGTTACAATAGTACGAGGTTAAATAAATGTAAATGTAAAATCATGAAAAAAATCGTTGCGTAGCTGTTATGCCATAACCTAACACCATTAAAACACAAATAAGTTATTCCGACTGGGAGTTGGAAGATAAAAATCTAAAAATAACCTCATCTTTATATAATTTACAATCTACATGCAAAATATATTTACTGCTTGGTATCATAAAAGTCAACATTCGACTTGAATATTTATCAACGTAAAAACGTACGATAAAAACATGCAAAAGATATTCCCCGCACACGGTATACATCCTGGATTAAAATTCCGCTAATTTTATAGTATATTTCAGAAAATTTATTAGAAGGATTATGGCAATGTTTCTTGAAGAAAATTCTTGAAAGGACTTTTACAAAAACTTACTTAATACAGTATTATTAATTTGAGCCATTTCGCCTCAATGACTATTTATATCGTTAAAAAATCTAAAACAGAAAATAAAATTAAAATGTTCTTATCAGGCGCACCTATTTCTAGATACGCTGGTAAGGTATTGTGTTTAAAATAATACTTATCTGCTATATCTTCTTTACCTAAAAAATATTATTAGTCAATACCTTACCAAAGTTTAAAAATTTTGCCTAAATAAGAAATTTTTAATAAAATTCTTGATAAATCGTTAAAATAATTAAAAAAGAAACGAAAAACTGAATAAAAGTTAACTTATAACGTTTCGGGATCTAATCTGATCCCGTTATCAAAAACTAATATGTAATTTTCTTTGAAAAGATCAGATTAGATCCCGAAACGTTAGAAGTTAACTTTTATTCAGTTTTTCGTTCTTTTTTAATTATTTTAACGATTTATCAATAATTTTATTAAAAATTCTTTATTTAGGCAAAAATTTTAAACTTTGGTAAGGTATTGACTAATAATATTTTTTAGGTAAAGAAGATATAGCAGATAAGTATTATTTTAAACGCAATACCTTACCAGCGCGTCTAGAAATAGGTGCGCCTGATAAGAACATTTTAATTTTATTTTCTGTTTTAGATTTTTTATCGATATAAATAATCATTGAGGCGAAATGGCTCAAATTAATAATACTGTAAATATATATACGCCTCAAATAAATTATAGATTCTACTTACTTAAAACATAATAAGTAATAAGTAAGTTTTTCCTGACTAAATATTATTTAGTCAGAAATTGATCATCTAAATAATTCGAATGTAAATTTAAATGCAATTTACAGGTTGACCCAACGTTCAGTACACGATTATTGTACTTTAGCCTTGAGGGCGTATTAACCAACGAAGTAATAACTCTTCTTTCTAGAATACGCATACCGTTAATATAAAGTATCGCCAACATCTCGGTTTGTTTGTAAACAAATAGTAGGTATATTCAGGCCTGAACAATAACAGTTACCAGTAACTGGTATTGTTGTCTCTGTTAGAACAAAGCTGTGCGAGTAAGACAGAGGAATGTATATATTGGCTACGTTTTTGTCAGTTTTTACAAATGAAATGCCTATTCTAGAGAGAAGAGTTATTAGTTCGTTGGTATTAACATAACTCCACCCTGACCCTTCTTAAAAACATTCTTTTTATCAAAATTTAATAGCGCAGGCACTAAATTTTAATATTAATAAAAAATATACAAAACCAACTGCTGAACTTCAGCTGCTGAAGCATTTAATTTTTTTATTAATTTCTTATTTGTCCTGGAAATGGTGTTAATAATTTTCTCCATGTTATTTACCAGAAAAGCACAACTCGTTTTTCCCAGGATGACCCAATTTTTATTTGGCTTCTGTACTGAAAGTTGCATTAACCTATACAGATATTCATATATTTTATAATAAAAAATTACCGAATTTCAAAATTATTTTTTTATTAGGATTTCATAAATGGGAATCTTTATAACCAAATAAAGAGAGACCATAAGTCTAGTCTATCTCTGCAACTAGTGAATCAGAAGTTGTAATTATATGTAATATTTTTAAATATTTGTGCGTATTGAAAATAAAGCGTTAATTGTTTATTTGTAGTAATTTTACATCTGCCATCTAGGGTGCGTTTGGGTTGAATCTTAAAGTGTTCGGAGCACAGTTCTTTTTCTTTCTATTCCATTGTAAGAAAAGAGAGGGAGGACTGATCTCCAACCTTCTGGAGACATTATTTAATTAGTGATAAAGCACCTGTCTCGCTCTAAATCCACTATTGATTGCTTATTTTTAATGAATGATGAAAATTTATTAATCTGCTAAGGGACCACATTAACCTGAAAAGGAAAATGTCTTTCCACATACATATGGTATAGTTGCGAATAGGGATGTTACGGTTAATTCAGCCATAGTATAGTAAAATTAAACAAAATACGGTAAAATCAAGCATATGGTATTGTTAAATCAAATTAAATGTAGTACTGCTGGTTTAAACATACGTTTTTTTTCTGTATGTATATTGAAATTATGAGTGAATTAGATTTTACATCGGCACTTAGTGCTACTAAGAGTGCCGATGTATTGAAATTTTCGCCGAAAAGTCAAAATCAGTAAAAAAAAATTTTTGCGTCCGTCTGTCTGTCTGTCTGGGTGTAAACTCTCTAACTCCATTTCTACACGAGATATCGACTTGCGGTTTTTTGCATATTGTTACTTTTCGTATTCCGAAGAGCTGATTAGATTTTGGGAGTAAACGATTGTGGGTAAGGGGGTAAAAATAGGGTGAAACTCCTATTTTTAGCGTTTTTTGTTTATAATTAAGGAAATTATTATTGTTTTTGGTTAATTTAGCACTTATATAAAAGATAATTTTAAATTGGTCAAAAAATGTTATAAACAACGTTTTCCCAAAAACGCATTTTTTTCGAGATATTGGCGTTTAAAGAAGTAAAAGGTTTCTTTTAGCATATCTCACATATTTATAACCCGATTTCAAAAAAAAATATTTTAAATAAAAGCTCTTTTTAAGCCCTATAAAAAATGTTATATACAGTTTTTGCTAGAATATAATGTTTTAAAGATACAGAAGTTAAAATCAAACAAAACACCTAGTTTGAAATTTGCAAACTAGATGGCTCTAGTGTACAATAGTGTCGATGTTTTGACAGGGTGCTTGCAACTTTTCATCTAGTTCTTTCTCAAAATAATAATTACAAACACAAATATTTCAGTTTTACTACTAGTGACAGTTCATTTGTTTCAGATGTCAAAAATGTCCACAAGAGTGCGAAGTTTGCGAGCCCAACGGTGTGTGCACGGCAAAGATAGATGTATTTATAAAAACAACAATTTTGTTCATCACCCTATTTTGGATGGCGATAGCAATTATAGTTGGTTTAGTTGTGTTCAAACAGAGAAAAACAAAGGTATGAAAAGTTTACTTTGTAAAGGTGCAAAAAAATATGCACTAAACCAAAAGTGCACTTAATATGAATTAAAATTACACTCACTTTGTGACGGTAGACATTGCTAGTAATTACCTATTACTAAGACCCGTAAACTGACGAGCATTTTCTGAGTCGTACTTAAGCCTAGTGTTGCCGTCTAAAGCGATAGTTATCGCCAATAAATACCTCTCGTATCGCAACTACGATGCGATAGTTCAAAAATTATCGTCTCGCACAAACGATAACGAGAGGCCTCTCGTCTACCTCTCGCCTACCTCTCGCGATAACGATACTTATCGTTCCAGCGTAAAAGTTGAATATTTCAGCCATCTAATATTAGTTAAAGGAATTTGACACAAACGTCATTATTTAGTTTTTGAGTTTAATAATGCAAATATATTCTTTAATAGGCATTATGCATACATTAGCACATAATAAAATGCTTTTATCTTTTAAAATCGTATCCAAGGCAGGAAAGTCCAAACCTCTTCAATATTGTCTCATTTTTATAGCAGATACTAAAACATGAACTCCTGGCGGATGCACTAAGAACTATAGTAAGTACGGTAGTATTTGACTAATACGAGGGGTAATTTAAAAGAAGGCAAAAATTTCAGATCTGGTGTTTGTAGGATTTGAGTGATCAATTTTAACAATGTTTATATATTTTGCTTTCCCATGTTATTTTTGTATCTGCTATAAAAATAGGATAATGTTAAAGCGGTTCCTGCCTGCAATATAATTTAAAAAAATAAAAGCCTTGTATAATGTGTTAATGTATGATGCATAATGCCTATTAAAGAATATATTTGCATTTTGAAAATCATTAAGTTCAACAACTTAATAATGACGTTTGTGTCAAATATTTTTATCTGATTTTAGGTGGCTTCAACATTCGACTGTCTCTGACTGTACGATAGTTATCGCTCTCGCGTCGGTCTCGTTACAGGCGAGAGGCCTCTCGCTATCGTTCTGTCCAACGGCAACACTACTTAAGCGCTCTATACCTATCGGACCAACACAACCCCCTCATTTCAAACTTTCTAGATTACGATCATGAAATACACAACACTCACAAAAAGATCAAAAAAGTCCTCAACCAGTAATGGTACCCACTAATACAGGACAGATGCATTCCCAGCATCAGTGAGATAGTCTCACTCCTCCCGCACATCCCTCCTCTCCCTATCCCATCCCTCCCCATCCCCCTCCCACCCACTCCACAGCGCCAAATCATGACAGATGCAACTCGCATCAGTGAGCAGTGACTCACTCCCCCCCAAATTATGACAGATGCAACTCGCATCAGTGAGCATAGACTCACTGCCCCAACTTTCAATTCAGATTAAATATTTTTTTAGACAAATGAGCCATAGGCTGCGCCTGTCTCTTAAAGACCCAAACAAACTATTGATGATGATGGACCAACACAGATGTGCATAGGTTGGACGCAGGGTAGCATCACGTTGTGCCTGATGCTTATCAATATATTATATTGATAAGAGACCAGACAATGTTTTCGCATGTTTACACTGATAAACGGTTACTGTAGTGCGTAATAAACTGTTTTGCATGTATGGAACACCACGAAAGTTTGGACTTATATACGAACATCATTGCTGCGGGTTTATTTATATATACGTTCCGCCCAAATAAATTACTTAGGGCCACTTGCACCAATTTTATTTTGATCAAGGTTTAATTAATCTACGTTTAAAAAATAATCTCTGGTTAAATATGTTTGCATTGCACCAATGAAAGTTAAACAAAGTTTAGTTAAACCGAGCACACATCTCTAATTTTAGTGTTATTTGAATGTAGCTAACTTCACATTATTTTGACGTTTGACGTTTATATCATTTGGTTTATTATATTTTCAAAAAAAGCTGTTAGTTATTGACAGTAACTTATTGTGTTATGTGTTATTGTGTTCTGTAAGCTAAAAAGTAGCAATGGATATACCTAAAGAAAAAGATGAAAACAAAAAAAAACTTTCGCCCAATTATACTATAAATGATAAAGCTTTATTAATTAAAATTGTGGCACAATACAATAGTGTTATCGAAAACAAAAAAACGGACGCAATTGGGATATTCCAGTTGTTCTTCAATACGTACAAGAATATTGGCCACTGTTTCTTTATATAACCTAAATTTTTGAAAAAATGTTAGATCATCCATACTTTCAAAATAGTTTTGTCGCTCATGATAGGTACGGAAACCATCATCCAATATTTCCAATTCCAACAAGTCTTCATCTAATAAATCGGCTTCTGCCATCATTGCAGGTAATTTCGTAAAATCAAAGAAAAACACTCAGGGGTACGAAATGACAGATAAAAACCTAAAGTTAGGTTATGTTTTGATATAACCCAGGTTTAAGTGACATAAACCATCAAACTCGAACGATTACATTTATTCTGAGATTAAGACAAATGAACTTGGTTTAAAAAATGGTGCAACAGCGAAACGTCAATTAACTCTTAAACCATTAACTTAATCCGAGTTTAAGCTTAAATCATGTTTGGTGCAAGTGGCCCTTAGAGCCTGAAACTGCCGCTAAAGTTCTTAAACGGATCACTGGCACAGTATAAACAGTATACCGACTTTAGATTTTAAGCTTTCACGGCCATTAAGATATAAAGAACTTTCACTTTCGGGTTTAGACCGTGTTAATGGATTTTCACTTTCCGACGTTTCGTCTCTTACTACTAGAGACATCTTCAGGGATTAATCTGAAACGAGTTTCAGATTAATCCAAACGAGTTTCAGATTAATCCCTGAAGATGTCTCTAGTAGTAAGAGACGAAACGTCGGAAAGTGAAAATCCATTAACACGGACTAAACCCGAAAGTGAAAGTTCTTTATAGTATACCGACTCACATTGGAGGAGTCAGCCTGCGCATCTAACCTTGGCTAACCTGCGCATCTGCCGCTGTAAGAAAAAAGGCCTTTAAGATAATATCTGACAATTTTACGAAGTTCGATTAACATACTTTTTAACATCTTCGCACCATACTTCGACTCTTATACTACGAGAAAAGGCATATACATTTTGTTTAAAAATATATATACGATTTTCTTAATTTTTGAGGGCAAATATGTTGTATGCTTACTACACGGGCCTGGTGCCTCTTGCTAACCTTCAAACATGGCGACCGCAAACCCCCTTGTCTGACAAAGATCAAAGCAAGCTGACGGGAGTCGGAATACTGTTTCTTTCTATACTGTGTCACTGGCACAGTATAGAAAATATTGCTTTCTCGAACTAATAAAGCGCTTAGCAGGAAGTGGTAATGAGTGGGGATTATGGTGGGAGATGACCTGCTTGAGCGTTGTCAATCTTATCGTGACATGTCTGGGTCTGCCTAAAGTTTTATCAACATTTGGTTTAACGGTTATGCCAAATTTTGCTGACTTTAGGCAGACTCACTAGTAATTATTATTTCTAAGTAATTTTTCCGCGTCTCACGTTTTTTATACTTTAAATATACTATATTACATAACTAGTGTGGAAAGTGACATATTTCACGCGAGTGGGAAGGTTTATGGGCGAGTCGTCAAGCAAGTGAGGAAACCCCACGAGTGTACGAAATACACTTTCCGACTAGTTATGTACACTATTTTTCCTACGATCCTGAAAAAATAGAGTTTCTTAATTTAATGTTTTCTAGTTTTTATTACTTATTCAAAGAATTTTCAATAAAATCAAAGCATACAAAACAAAAAATAGCAATTTATGTATGTTAAACAGAAAATACGATTTTCTTTTACTTTTAGTTTTCTTGGTATTTAAATTTAACATACAATATATTACTATAGTACCTAGCTGTTTAATGGGTTGCCTATAAGGCACGCCTCTTGTGTAAATCAAGGCAACATTGACAGTTTGCTAATCAAATTAGATTTATTTAGATATGTTCCCATAAAAAATAGTAAAATTATACTGTTTTACGATTTCATAAGAAAAAGACCGTGTATTTCGATGTTTTTTTATGTAAGGTAACTAAATCAACAATTAAGTAATTTTTATAAAATCTAGACATAAATAAAACATTCCAAGTTATATCTTGGTCAAACAAGTAAGTTTATAACTATAGTTTCTATTTTTGACATGAAAAACAGAAATATTTTGATTGGAAAACATAAAAGGCTGTGATGAAATGTGGAAAATGGCATATAAAACGAGGTAAGCTAAATTCGTAGAATCTACAACGTAAATCAAGGCAAACCTACATACGTGAAATTAGGCAAACCTACATGCATAAATATAGGGTGATATAAAAATTCAAACTAGTGTGATATAAGACGTTTTCTGAAGAGCAAAGGAGTGTGCTAAATGTCATTTTCATAAGGGATCGTAGGAAAATATTATTTATTGTACACTGCTATAGACGTGCACGTTTCACGCTGGAATATGCCGAACAAGCGACATAGAAGCGTAGAGCAATTCAGCAACTAAAGGGTTAATGGATCTAGGAGACTTTGCCGAAAAATTTACCGCGAAACTTTTACCGCGAAAACATTTACCGCGCAATGATTTAACAGCGAAAGGTTTCACCGCGAAAAAGTAATTACCGCGAAAAATTATTACCGCGAAAACATTTACCTCGAAAACTATTATCGCGAAAATAAAAATCGCGCATACTTTTACGTCGTAATAATATAATCGCGCATACTTTCGCCGCGCAATATGATAATCGCGCCTAAATTTTAATTAAAAAAAATAACCTTAAAATATATATTATAATTTTTTGAATGAAACGCTTATTTTATAATTATAGTTTTGTTTTTATTTTTTATCAAAAACAAAACCAAACAAAGTAAACCAAACAATTTAATCATATTTATGTTTTTTAAAATACTAAAATTATAACACCAATATAAAGAAATTAGTTATGTATTATATTATATTATATTTATTAGTAATATAATTATAATTTTACTTGCATGTATGTTTAAAAACCAAACCAAACAATTTATATTAAAATTTTGTTAATTCTGCAATTATTAAACTTAATTAAACAAATTGGTAATATATTAAACTTGGCGTAGCTAACGATATAGTATTATAAAAAAAAACGTATTTTTATAATTTAAAATTAGACTCGGAATTTGCTTTGCGCGTTAAATATTTTCGCGGCTATTACTTTCGCTATATATTTTTCGCGGTAATTGCATTTCGCTATTTATACTTTTCGTGGTAATAGTTTTCGCTATTTTTATTTCGCTTTAAATTTTTTTCGCGTTAAATTTTTTTCGCTGTTAATCCTTTGCGCGGAAAAAAACATTTCGCGGTAATTTTTTCGACGAAATATTTTCGCGATAATTGTTTTCGCGGTAAATTTTTCGAAGAAGGCTCCCGGTCCCAGGGTTAATAGATCGTTTCATAAGACAAATGTTTGATTTTTATTTTTAGAACATTTGAGAAATTCAAAGAATTCTACTTCGTAGCAAATACATTGCACAAAAATTGCTTAAAGTCTGGGTTTAAATTAGAGCTACTTTACAAATATTTTATATTCAATTGCAGGCAATTTCTACAGGTATGTGGACCATTTTAGAAACAATTTTGCTGGGAATTTTCACTTTATACTCAGTGGTAAGTAAAATTTGTTATTATTAAATAGCTGAAATTCATTTTCTTTAAAATTAACTTTATAATGCACATTAATAATATAACATCTAAAGCATCTAAGATGTTGGGTTTTGTTTTAAGAAACTGTGGTGAGTTTTCTGTTAGATCTTCAGTTAGAGTTTTCAATTCTTTAGTTAGATCCAATCTAGAATATGCCTCAATTATTTGGTCTCCTCAATATAATAATCATATTGATGGGTTGGAAAGTATCCAAAGAAAAATGCTTAGGTTTTGTGCTTAAATTAAACACTCCTATTCCTGATCATAACTAATCCCACATTTATTCATTTTTAGATGTAGATTTATTGGAAAGTAGGAGAAAAAAGTCAAATTTATGTTACCTTTTTAGAATATTTAATGGGCTTATTGATTGCCCAGACTAAGTCAAATACATTTAAATGTTCCGGCTAGGGTCATACGCAACATTTCTCCGCTTTTTAAAATCCCATATGACCGTACAAATTACGGTTGTAATTCTCCCATGGATAGAGTCATGACTTTAGCCAATAGTTTGGATAATTTTGACTTTACTTTTTCCACTTGAAGATTAAAACCTCGTTAAAAAGCATTAACTTCATTGATGTTTAAATTTCTTATTATTGTTTAAATTTTTTAATTTTAGTATTGTATAGTTTTTTGTTATTTGCAAGGTTATTTGTTCTATTTTTTTTTGTTATAATTATTTTTTTTACATTATATTAGGTTTTTTTTATCATGTTATCTTATGTACATTTAATTTTTGTAGTGGGGTTTTCCCGTTAATAAATAAATAAATAAATAAAATTTATTTTATCAGGTACGGCTACAACTGAATATCATTTTACACGATTCAATTACTACCATAAGAGTTTTAGAATGAATACTCGCTATAAAAGTCTCAGCAGGGTGATTTATTACTAGCGTATATTTTTAAGGCGTAGTTTTAGATAAAAAATATGAAAAGTGTGTTATGATCCGAATATTTTATATGTAGTTAAAATTTTAAAATAATATTTCTTTAATATTGCGCTATGATACAATCTGGCTTCACGAGATTCGGCTTCGGTAAAGTTCGGTTTGACCTAAATTACATCGGACCCCTCCTCGGTAATTCTTGTCGGTATAACTTAAAAGTTGTCTAGTAGTCCAAATTGTTTATACAAAATTGAATTTATGGTTAAAATGATCGTTTCAGATGTCAGAAATAGCAATTAGTTTGCAAATTGATGAGACTGAAACTCTTTTGTCGGGGTAATTAAATATGCGCGGTATCTTTGTAGATATTTTGCGCTAATAGCATTGTCAAATAAATTTAACTAGTGACCTTCTTATTAGCTATATAAACTCATGAAAAGATTCATTTTTATCCAGTTTTAGTTAGACTATCTCCACGCCAGTTTCAAAAGTGAAAATGTAGTTTCTGTGAGAATTAATTTTGAGATTTATTCTTGAATTAAAAATAATATATTAAATAAATGTGAATAAATTCTCCAAGAACATGAAAGATCAATTCTTACTTCTAAGTCCTATTTTTATGCAAAGCCCTTAAATTCTAAATTCCATTATATATTATTTTCCATTAATACTTCTAAATTAAAACATTCTATGTTTGAAATCCCAACTATTCGCAATCATTTTCAAATCCCATTTTATTTTACACATTTTTCTTAGTGTATATTAAAACTGGTTCGTAAAAGTCATTTAAATTATTTTACAAAATATTTTTCAAAGTTAATTAATATTCGTCAAAATTTCTATCAGTGTTCAAACTATCAATATTTATAAGTGTCCAAAATTATTTTTATGTCTGATAAAACGAGTCTCAAAATTTTTCTAAGTTTAAAAACTATTTTTAATTCAAGAATAAATCTCAAAATTAATTCTCACAGAAACTACATTTTCACTTTTGAAACTGGCGTGGAGATAGTCTAACTAAAACTGGATAAAAATGAATCTTTTCATGAGTTTATATAGCTAATAAGAAGGTCACTAGTTAAATTTATTTGACAATGCTATTAGCGCAAAATATCTACAAAGATACCGCGCATATTTAATTACCCCGACAACAGAGTTTCAGTCTCATCAATTTGCAAACTAATTGCTATTTCTGACATCTGAAACGATCATTTTAACCATAAATTCAAATTTGTATAAACAATTTGGACTACTAGACAACTTTTAAGTTATACCGACAAGAATTACCGAGGAGGGGTCCGATGTAATTTAGGTCAAACCGAACTTTACCGAAGCCGAATCTCGTGAAGCCAGATTGTATCATAGCGCAATATTAAAGAAATATTATTTTAAAATTTTAACTACATATAAAATATTCGGATCATAACAAGTGCTCTAAAAAAAATGGTCCGAATTTACAGGGTGTTCTACAATTTTAACACAGCCCATAACTTCCTTATTATAAAAGATAATAAAGAATCTTAACTGTTACCAAAAGTTCAAACCCCAACTTTTTTTTTCAACTAGGACTCCTCTATTTTTTTGAGTGAGTATTAGAAAGTACTAAATTCTGAATTCATGATGTGTAACACTTTATACTTTCCTAGGGCAGAACTTTTTTAAAACAGAAAGAATGTTCTAAAAGAGAATTTGGATGGTACTAATCTACACTTGTAGATAACTTGTTTATGGGTTAAACAGTTATAATTTTTTACATCGGCACTTAGTGCTATTAAGAGTTCCGATGTATTGAAATCATCGCCGAAAAGTCAAAATCTATGCCATGATTTTTTCATATTTCTCGACGTTTTAGACCTTTCTGAATCGAAATCGGTGAAAAAATTTTTTCTTCCGTCCGTCTGTCTGTCTGTCTGTCTGTCTGTAAACTCGATAGTTCCATTTCTAAAAAAGATATCGACAAGTGGTTTTTTGCATATTGTTTCTTATCATGTTCCGAAAAGCTGATTAGATTTTGGGGTAAACGATTGGGGGTAAGAATGGAGTAAAACCCCTATTTTTAGCGTTTTTTTTTTGTGTTATAATTATGTTAATTATTATTGCATTTTATTAATTTAGCACTTATATGAAAGATTTTTTTAAATTGCTCAAAAAATGTTATAAACAATTTTTTCGTAAGATATACATTGTTTTCGAGATATTAGCGTTTAAAACAGTATTTTTAAAAAAATTAAGTTTCAAATGAAGCCCTACAAAAAATGTTCTATACAGTTTTTACTAGAATATAACGTTTTGGAGATACATACTTTCACTTTAATAAATTATGCAACACGCAGGTGTATTAATGGTTGCTTATTTATACAACTTCCTATTTCATGACGTTTTAAATTAGTGCCTAGTGCCGATGTTTTGACAAGGTGCTTGCAACTTTTCAGCTGGTTATAGTTAAATTTTTAAATCAATAAATGGTCCGATTACCTTCAAACTTGATATTTGCCAATTCTATATAAATTTACACAACCTAAAAAATAAAATAATCCCTTAAGTCCAAAAATAAGGGTAGTTTATTGGTGAGCGATTGGTGAAGGCCTCGCCATTAGGACTATCCAGAACTTAAAGTAATATTTAAAGGGTGGCCTGCATCGATCGTTCACCAGTAAACTACCCCTATTTTTGGACTTAGGTGGTCAAATTTTTGATATTTTATGTAAATTCATATAAAATGGTTAAATATCAAGTTTGAAGGAAATCGGATTATTTTAAAGGGGTAAACTGCGTACATCGCACATCAGTATACTTCTCTTATATTAAATTTTTTAAATCAATAATTGACAGATTCACTTCAAACTTGATATTTTCCAATTTTATATAAATATACACAACCTATAAAAAAACTAACCCCCTGGATCAAAAAATAAGGGTAGTTTACTGATAAGCGATTGGCGCAGGCGTCCCCATTTGGACTATCCCGAACTTGTAATAATATTATTATAATGAGAAAACTGTGATTCTTTGTATATCGGTATAATTGTAATGAATAAGATCAGCCGAGCGCTTTCGCTTCAATCATTGAAGCATCTTCAGGGCGGGCCTTGTCAGGTTTTTATAGACTGTGGGCACTTTAGAATACATACATTTAAACGTATAGACAATAAATTAAGACGGTTACATTTAAAATTTAAAATAAAATAATTTAGGTTAAAAGACACATTTTGGCAGATGACAGAAGAACAATTGTCGGATTATTTTAAAGGGGTAAACTGCGTACATCGCACATCAGTATACTTCTCTTATATTAAATTTTTTAAATCAATAATTGACAGATTCACTTCAAACTTGATATTTTCCAATTTTATATAAATATACACAACCTATAAAAAAACTAACCCCCTGGATCAAAAAATAAGGGTAGTTTACTGATAAGCGATTGGCGCAGGCGTCCCCATTTGGACTATCCCGAACTTGTAATAATATTATTATAATGAGAAAACTGTGATTCTTTGTATATCGGTATAATTGTAATGAATAAGATCAGCCGAGCGCTTTCGCTTCAATCATTGAAGCATCTTCAGGGCGGGCCTTGTCAGGTTTTTATAGACTGTGGGCACTTTAGAATACATACATTTAAACGTATAGACAATAAATTAAGACGGTTACATTTAAAATTTAAAATAAAATAATTTAGGTTAAAAGACACATTTTGGCAGATGACAGAAGAACAATTGTTCTTCTGTCATCTGCCAAAATGTGTCTTTCAACCTAAATTATTTTATTTTAAATTTTAAATGTAACCGTCTTAATTTATTGTCTATACGTTTAAATGTATGTATTCTAAAGTGCCCACAGTCTATAAAAACCTGACAAGGCCCGCCCTGAAGATGCTTCAATGATTGAAGCGAAAGCGCTCGGCTGATCTTATTCATTACAATTATACCGATATACAAAGAATCACAGTTTTCTCATTATACATTCACGGTATACACGTCAAATCCACAGTAATATTATTATAAGTGTAATATTTAAAGGGTGGCCTGCACCAATCGTTCACCAGTAAACTACCCTTATTTTTGGACTTAGGTGGTCAAATTTTTGATATTTTATGTAAATTCATATAAAATGGTTAAATATCAAGTTTGAAGGAAATCGGATTATTTTAAAGGGGTAAACTGCGTACATCGCACATCAGTATACTTCTCTTATATTAAATTTTTTAAATCAATAATTGACAGATTCACTTCAAACTTGATATTTTCCAATTTTATATAAATATACACAACCTATAAAAAAACTAACCCCCTGGATCAAAAAATAAGGGTAGTTTACTGATAAGCGATTGGCGCAGGCGTCCCCATTTGGACTATCCCGAACTTGTAATAATATTATTATAAGTGTAATATTTAAAGGGTGGCCTGCACCAATCGTTCACCAGTAAACTACCCTTATTTTTGAACTTAGATGGTTAAATTTTTTATATTTTATGTAAATTCATATAAAATGGTTAAATATCAAGTTTGAAGGAAATCGGATTATTTTAAAGGGGTAAACTGCGTACATCGCACATCAGTATACTTCTCTTATATTAAATTTTTTAAATCAATAATTGACAGATACACTTCAAACTTGATATTTTCCAATTTTATATAAATATACACAACCTATAAAAAAACTAACCCCCTGGATCAAAAAATAAGGGTAGTTTACTGATAAGCGATTGGCGCAGGCGTCCCCATTTGGACTATCCCGAACTTGTAATAATATTATTATAAGTGTAATATTTAAAGGGTGGCCTGCACCAATCGTTCACCAGTAAACTACCCTTATTTTTGGACTTAGATGGTTAAATTTTTTATATTTTATGTAAATTCATATAAAATGGTTAAATATCAAGTTTGAAGGAAATCGGATTATTTTAAAGGGGTAAACTGCGTACATCGCACATCAGTATACTTCTCTTATATTAAATTTTTTAAATCAATAAATGGTCCGATTACCTTCAAACTTGATATTTGCCAATTCTATATAAATTTACACAACCTAAAAAATAAAATAATCCCTTAAGTCCAAAAATAAGGGTACTTTATTGGTGAGCGATTGGTGAAGGCCTCGCCATTAGGACTATCCAGAACTTAAAGTAATATTTAAAGGGTGGCCTGCATCAATCGTTCACCAGTAAACTACCCCTATTTTTGGACTTAGGTGGTCGAATTTTTGATATTTTATGTAAATTCATATAAAATGGTTATATATCAAGTTTGAAGGAAATCGGATTATTTTAAAGGGGTAAACTGCGTACATCGCACATCAGTATACTAATAAATAATTTTTTAAATAAATAATTGACAGATTCACTTCAAACTTGATATTTTACAATTTTATATAAATATACACAACCTATAAAAAAACTAACCCCCTGGATCAAAAAATAAGGGTAGTTTACTGATAAGCGTATGGCGCAGGCGTCCCCATTTGGACTATCCCGAACTTGTAATAATATTATTATAAGTGTAATATTTAAAGGGTGGCCTGCACCAATCGTTCACCAGTAAACTACCCTTATTTTTGAACTTAGATGGTTAAATTTTTTATATTTTATGTAAATTCATATAAAATGGTTAAATATCAAGTTTGAAGGAAATCGGATTATTTTAAAGGGGTAAACTGCGTACATCGCACATCAGTATACTTCTCTTATATTAAATTTTTTATATTTTATGTAAATTCATATAAAATGGTTAAATATCAAGTTTGAAGGAAATCGGATTATTCTTAAGGGGTGGATTGCGTAAATTGCACACTAGTGAACTACCCTTTAATTTAAATTTTTAAATCATTGGTTGATCCGTTGACCCTCAAACTTGATATTTGTTCATTTCATATAAATTAATACAGAGTATAAGAAATTCAACCCTCTAGGCTAATAAATAAGGGTAGTTTACTGGTGAACGATTGGCGCAGGTATCCTCATCAAAGTGATCTGAAACTTGCAGTATAAACTTGATATGCAACTGAACAGTAAACTACCCTTATTTTTTGACCTAGGAGGTATTTTTTATGTTTTGTGTTAAATCGTATAAAATGCTTAAATATTAAGTTTGAAGAGAATTGGATGATTTTAGAGGTGAACTGCCTGAATCTCTTACCATTATTATTACCACACTTATTTTTTATTTTATTTTTTAAATCAATTTTTGATCCGATTGCCTTCAAACTTTTATTTTCCCATTTTTTTAAAGATACACAAAATAGCTAGAAACAGTGGTTTCTTTGAAAATAATACGGTAAAAATGTTGCCGGTGAATAATATTCTCATTTAAAAGTGAGTATAGGGAACGTTCAAGTGTTACGTAACGCAAATTCACACTCGCGTTATTAAAGATTGTAGAGATTTCATGTTTTGGCTACCCGAAATGGGGGGTGTGTTAGGGGGAGTACCCAAAATATAAAATCTCTACAGCCTTTAATAACGCGAGAACCGAGGTATGAAGTTTATGAATTTTGGTACAATTTGCGTTACGTAATACTTGGACGTTCCCATAGCAGATATTTGGCTAGAAAACTATTTGTCAAGACATCCGGTATAACAAATGTACCATGTAAATGAGATATAAATTAAACTAACAGAAAATTAACACTTGTTTTCAGGTAATAGTACGTTGTTTCGAGCCCTCACTAATTCAATGTCTTCTCGAACCCTGGGCGAGAGAAGTGGGATTTATAATATGTTATGGGGCTATAATTCTCAAACTTTACCGACATTTAATCGAATTTCGGACCAGGAAAGCACACAGATGGGTCATAAAGGACACAGACCTTCTGAAATATCTCACGATCATGGTGTGCTCTGTTTTCGCATACATGGCCGCCTATACTGCGATTACGCTTAATTTCATGCAGGAGAACTACAGTCTTTTGTTTATTGGGAAAACGCTGGATGGTGTTCATTATCAGGCGTGTAAATCCCTCTGGTGGGACTATGTCACGGAAGGTGGTGAAATGGTTATTTTAATTTTTGGAATACATCTTAGTTATGCGACGAGAAATGCAAGGACACAGTTTCAAGTAAGTCTTTTTAGGTTATTTTAATACTAGCTGTTAAGCCTGTTTTCAACAGAAAAGCTCATATTTAAGCTCTCTAGCGGGCCCAGGTTCCTGACGTGCATGCCAAGTTTCAGTTGAAATTTTGGAACTCGTTAATAAGACAACTTAAACAATCCTTTTGCTTTTATTTAATATTTTCAGCTCTAAAAAAAATCTGAATCTATTTTTTAATTTTTTAAACATTTTTTTTTCAAGCTTTTGATTTTTAATTTTTTTTTTGCTAAAAAAAATCGTAGATTTTTATCTATATCCATTAATAGTATATTAGTTCGCGAACGAGTACAAGTTTAGAAAACGAGCAGCTTGCGGCGAGTTTTCTAAAGTACTAGTGCTCTAAAAACGTGTTATGAAACGAGTGCTTTATACAATTTTTTCTATTTTGCTCTAAAATTTAAAAAACTTACATTTAAATTGATGACTGATTTATGGATTTTTATTTGTGTTGGCATTACAGTTGGGGAACGTTCAAGTATTACGTAACGCAAATTGTACCAAAATTCATACACTTCATACTCCGGTTCTCGCGTTATTATAGATTATAGAAATTTCATATTTTGGCTACCCCCCCTAATAGAGGGTGTGCTACCCCCCCTGTAGCCAAAATTTTAAATCTCTACAGCCTTGAATAACGCGAGAACCGGGGTATGAAGTGTATGTTGGTACATTTTGCGTTACGTAATACTTGAACGTTCCTTTAACACTATGTTTAAAATTCTAAGAACAAATGATATTTTGATATATTTTACAGTCATCTCTTCTTTTTTCACTGCAATTAACCAGTCCAAAATTTTAACACGGTAAAAAATAACCCAAACACAAAATTTTGTAAAAAATTAAACTTTAAATCGACACTGACATTTGCACGCAAAACGTCAAGAGATAGGCTTTTGTATGTTGCCAACCCAACAGAAAAAAAAGTAGAGACCTCTTATGGGCCTATAAGAACACGCAAAAAGTTTTTCTTGAGTATACCTGAGTTTTTGATCTAGTGAAATCAATAATAGGTCAATTCATTTAAAAAATTAGCACAAAATGGCGTTAAAGTGGATGATTAAAAAAAATTAACATAACGCCATTTTCATAAAAACAAAAGACAATCAGTTTCAGATAAACAGTAAATTTTTAGCCTACTATTAAAAGATTTGAAATGAAAAGTTTGAGAAATATTCCAATATGGAAGTCATAGGACCGCCATGTTGTTTTTATGTAAAATGTCTCCTGTGGCGCCATATTTAACACAAATATTGAGAATGAAAATAGAATTTAAATACGAATCTAAATATGTAAGCAAATGTAAAGGGTTCCATTTAAAAATCAGTTGGTATCACTTCCGCTTAGACCGGAAGTGATATTTTTATAATGACCATGCTAAAATGGGGGTATTTACGGTTCATACAAGTTCTGTAAATTTCAAAAAGTTATCTTTTATAGTTACGGAGATAATTCGTAGACAATACTTCTTGTGTCACCCAGTATGAGGGGTTTTTTATTATAAATTTTATTTTTTTATTACGATTATTTTGCAGTTCACGTATATTAAACAAAACGAAACAAAAAAATAATAATAATTTGAGTAAATATTTAGTGAAAAGTCATATACAAGGTAAGTGTCCAACATACGGGGTTATTGTTTAATAAAAAAAATGTGCTCGATAGATTTTTTTTATTTTTGGTCTTCCACACGGCTTCTGTAATTTTGAAGGTCGGAAAGTCCAAATCTTTAGGAATTATTATGTTTACGAAAGGTCCAAACCAAACATCCAAACGGCCTATTTTAACATTGTCCTTTTAAGTTTTAACATTATGAAACTTCCAATCAGGTCAATGAAACACCTAGGAAAATATTGTGGGGTCCATAACAGATTTTTTAAACGCCCTGTATATTAACAAATACTTGACAACTTAAAAAATCGGACGCTTTTAAGTAAGTGAATTTAATAAAGCGAGATTAATAGTTAAAGCGAATAATGAATAAAGATAGGAAAACCAAGTAGACAGGCTATTGTTTTATGATGAATGTGCCTATAATGGTTGTGGATGCTCATTATGGGCTTTCAGGAGCTAAGTCAGCAACCACTCATTAATTAGGGTGGTCCCTAAATTCATTAAAACTCCTTGTTTTAGAAATCATATTATTAGGATGGTCCTTATTAATTCGTACATATATTATATTTTTTTTTTTTGAAAAACGAACAAATTTTTTGAAAATTATGGCTTTTTCAATTTTTTTTATAATTTTAACCCCCTATAACGTTTTTTTGGGGGGATTACTTTCAAAAACAATAGGGATCATCCCCTAATAGAACTTGATTTTTCCTAAAAATTTCAAGTCGATCGAATTATTCGTTTTTGAGTTCTCGTGTTAACAAAAAACGTGACATGAGACGGACGGACGGACGGACAGATGGACAGATGGACTGATGGATAGACGGACAGACGGATATTTCAAAAAAGTTTCTTATTTTTTCATGAAACACATTTTGTTTAGTTTTCATCGTGTATATAGTAGATTTTGATAAGTCCCTTATGCGGACAAATGTAAGGTTTCATGCGCATGACGTACTACCTGAAGTTGCTGGCTTCAGGCTATATTTCAGTGTAATTTGAATGAGTTCGTAAAACAGCACGGTCCGGACAATACGTTAAATTCGTCAGGGGCGCGATACTCACGTGACTATCGCTTCCAAAGAACAAAAAATAACAATAGTTATTCGTAATGAATCACGCTATGAAAAATACATCCAATAAATAACATTTCGCGGAAAACGAGTTGCAAATAGGGCTTACGCCATTTCTCCGAGAAAACATCATCTTGGGCCCAAGTACAAGAAGACACATGGAACAACACAAGTAAGTCCCTGTTGCCTCACGTCACAAAGGTCCTTCGATAAAACACCCCAGCGGTTAACAAATTTGTATCCAAGAATGTTGTGTCTATGGCGTTTTTTGGCGATTTTGGAAAATTCGAAACTACCGTATTATACTACTATAATACTACGGTATAATGCTACGCGCTGTAAATAGTATAATAAGGAAAGTTTATTTCTATAGCAACATATATTTAGTATAAAACATTTTACTATTCCTTAAAACGACTTTTGTTTGATTAAAAATCGTTGTAAGGAAAAGCAAAAACAGCTAGCGACATCTACTGCTAGTTGTCCCTACTACCGATATGTGGCTCTGAAGAGTGCTAAAAAGCACGAAATCGATCAGTCACTTCGGAGGGACGACTGCGTTAATCAAACAAAAGTCGTTTTAAGGAATAGTAAAATGTTTTATATAGATTTTTTAAATTTGTAAATATCAAACAATTTAATTTAGTTTATTAATTCAGATACCACTGTAAAAGGTGACCTCCTAGCGTTTAGGATTCAATTGGCGGCAATGTCCACCGTGGCATTGATTAATCTGCCCCCTATCGACAGCGTGCAATAGGTTCTTGAAACCAATAACTGCTTCCTTTTTTGGACTGTCGATAGGTTTATCCAGTCTCTGCTTTTAGCAGTAGATGTCGCTAGCTGTTTTTGCTTTTCCTTACAACGATTTTTAAACTCTATATAGAGATATATGGAAAGGATTTGATTTTCGTAGTTGTCCCTACTACCGATATGTGGCTCTGAAGAGTACTAAAAAGCACGAAATCGATCAGTCACTTCGGAGGGACGACTGCGTTAATCAAACAAAAGTCGTTTTAAGGAATAGTAAAATGTTTTATATAGATTTTTTAAATTTGTAAATATCAAACAATTTAATTTAGTTTATTAATTCAGATACCACTGTAAAAGGTGACCTCCTAGCGTTTAGGATTCAATTGGCGGCAATGTCCACCGTGGCATTGATTAATCTGCCCCCTATCGACAGCGTGCAATAGGTTCTTGAAACCAATAACTGCTTCCTTTTTTGGACTGTCGATAGGTTTATCCAGTCTCTGCTTTTAGCAGTAGATGTCGCTAGCTGTTTTTGCTTTTCCTTACAACGATTTTTAAACTCTATATAGAGATATATAGAAAGGATTTGATTTTCGTAGTTGTCCCTACTACCGATATGTGGCTCTGAAGAGTGCTAAAAAGCACGAAATCGATCAGTCACTTCGGAGGGACGACTGCGTTAATCAAACAAAAGTCGTTTTAAGGAATAGTAAAATGTTTTATATATATATTTAGTAGTTCAAGAAAAACACCATAAAAAATAATTTGCTTCTTAATTTTACAAAATAGATATGTTTACAACACATTAAATTTTCCAGTACCTCCCAGAAAGCTCTCCTGCTTAGCAGAAACGCAGCCAATGGAGCAATACATTAGATTTTAATGTAAGTTGTCACAGAAATATCAACTGTTATACTGCATTATACAGTCGACATTTCCGTGACCTCCGCTGTATTGCTATCTCCTTTTACTGCGTTTCTGCTAAACAGGATAGAACGTTGGAAGGTTTTATGAACCAAAACTTTGAACAATTTGTTGTTTATAAACGATATTTTTAAACTATAATAAACAAAAGGAAGGGGCTATATCCAAAGCAAATAATTAGGTCATGTGACGTTGGACGTGAAAATAGCGAGTTCGTATAGAACAGGCTATTTCCTCGTCCAATGTCCATGAAGCTACTTCCACGTCCAGTATTTCTTTGGCCGATTTTTAGGGCTTTTAAAGCTTTAAGGGTATATTTTTCGTCAGAATAATATTCTCGCTACGCCCCCTCCCCATTAGCATCAAAAACACCAAACAAACGAAAAAAACAAAACAAAACAAAGAATTGGGTCATGTACGTCGGACGTGAAAATAGCCACCGTAAACAAAAATATCAAATGTAATATCTAAAATAAAGGGCGCTGTTTAATGAATTCCTTTTTAAATTTTTAAGCACGGTTTTAAATATCTTTGAACCCTGCAATTTTCGTTATTTTAAATTGTTTTTTTTATGTATATTTTGGTACAGCATAAAATTCCATAAAAATTAAATGACAATATTTTACTCATGTATGCAAGGATGTCTATCACTTTAAATTATGAGTTATACTTAAGGGATTGAAGTCATTCAAAAAAATCACTTAGTATTGCTCAGTATATACAGTGCGGTCCAAGAGTCACCCCCCCTTTTAACTTTTGAACGAGTTGAGATATCGACTTCAAATTTAGAACTCTTAAATAAGACAACTTAAACTATCTTTTAGCATACATTTGATATTTTCAGCTCTTAAAATGTGGGCATGGGGGCATGGGAGGACATTTTTTTAAATAGAAAGGGGGGTCGTATAATACATCATTTTAAAGCTTATAAAATTCTCCATTTAACTCCATATTTTTAAATTAAAAAAAAAAATTGGGTCTAAAATTGGGTTGAAAATGGGTATTAATGTCAAAATTCCTCTAAAAAAAAACAAATATTTTTTTAAAAATGCCTAATTTCATTATAAAAAAATGTTAATTATACTTTTAAACTAATTTTAGTTGACATAAATAAAAATTTATAAAAAAAAACTTAAAAAATCGAATGTTTTAGCACAAAAAATTGAAAAACCAAAACCTTAAAAAACATTTTTAAAAAATTTAAAAATGTTAGTTTAAATAGACAATTTTATAGGCTTTAAAATGATGTATCACACGACCCCCCTTTCCATTTAAAAAAATGTCCCCCATGCCCCCCTGCCCACATTTTAAGAGCTGAAAATATCAAATATATGCTAAAAGATAGTTTAGGTTGTCTTATTTAATAGTTCTCAATTTGAAGTCGATATCTCAACTCGTTCAAAAGTTAAAAGGGAGGGGGGGGGGTGACTTTTGGACCGCACTGTATATAAAACTATTTATAATAGTTTACTTCACCTTTTAAAATTGATAACATAAACATTAGGTAGTAAAACTATCATTTCTTGATCATAAATATCTTTTAAAACTTTTTCGTATTCCATTGTTATTTATCATATTTATAAAGCAATCATATTTTCTGTATGTTTACTACTATTTGTCAACTTCTGAAGTTCAAACATTTTTGTAAACAAAAATATACATTTTATATACAGCTATCAACTATTTTTTTGGCGACCCTAAGAATAATCTGAACTACGTCCCTGTACGTAGGAAGTATGTTATTTTTACGCCACCCTAATTTATACATAATGTATTGGGTATTAGTGTAAATAACGTTTAATATTACACAATGCCTCTCCTGATCCCAATCAATATGTGCTATTATAATTTAATAACCTGCCCTTATGTTATCCTTGATATCCTGCAAATACTAGTTATATTGTTTGTCA
The DNA here is from genome assembly GCA_958510825.1 of Brachypterus glaber. Taxonomy (NCBI): domain Eukaryota; kingdom Metazoa; phylum Arthropoda; class Insecta; order Coleoptera; family Kateretidae; genus Brachypterus; species Brachypterus glaber. The sequence continues at coordinate 74,054,030 of OY294046.1, forward strand.
CTTAAATATTCAGCAGGTTTTAGTTTCGCTCTATCTATGTACATGACTGCTGCCCTCCTTAGGATGAACGCGGCAAATCCAGATAGCAATACAGTCGATATTTCTGTGACCGCTTATGTAAAAATTGACTGTATCTCTATCTGGATTTGCCGCGTTCAGCCTAAGGAGGGCAGTCTGGCCGTAAATATTATATAAAAAAAAAGAAAATTGAATTATAGGGATGGCAGATAGCAATAAATAGACTTTTTTAAATATTGTGCTATTATAGAATATACAGAGTGAGTGGGAGGAACCCCCAGGGACTTGTTAGGAATAAGTACAGTTGTGGCAATCCCGAGGTACCCCAGCCCCAGGTCAAGGTAAGCTCGAGTCAAATACTGCGTGACACTAGGGATGTGGTGTCTAGTTCGATGCCTTTGGGAAATTGGCGATCTCCCAGAAATAAGCTTTATAAACAACTTTTTTCTAAAATATATTGTTTTCGAGATAAAAGCGTTTGAAGAAGTATAATGTTTTTTTTTTTGCATAAACCGATTTCAAAACATTCTATTTTAAAAGAAAGCTCTTTTTAAGCCCTACAAAAAATATAATATACAGTTTTTGCTAGTCTATAACGTTTTGTAGATACAGACTTTTAAACTTTAATAAATTATGCAACACGCAGGTGTATTAATGGTTGCCTATTTACACAAATTTCTATTTCATAACGTTTCAAACTAGTGCCTAGTGCCGATGTTTTGACAAGGTGCTTGCAACTGTTCAGCTGGTTTTATGTTATAACTAGCGTAATTAAAATGTTGTATTAATCTAGCGTTCTTGTAATAAATGGCCAAATTTTGCGTTACGTAATACTTGAACGTTCCTAAATACATACGTAACTGAATATATTTAGTTTGTTTTTGTTTGCATTTGGAAAACCGTTTTATATTAGTGAACGTTTTTTTTTCAAATATACTACAAAATAAAAAATAAATTTAAGAGGCTTTAGAAACGTATTTCAGTAATTCCAGAAAAAGTAATTTATTTTTCAACAAGCACTTAGTTTTTCCATTTTACTAATCTGAAATAATTAAATCTGATAGGTTTGTATATTTTATTAAGCGATCCCCATTTAAAATCTAATAAAACTTTTACGTTTCTCAGGATTAACTCAAATACTGTCTCTCTGACTAAAACTAGATGAAACGTTGCCAGCACCCTGTCAAGACATCGGCACTATTGTACACTAGAGCCATCTAGTTTGCAAATTTCAAACTAGGTTTTTGTTTGATTTTAAATTCTGTATCTTTAAAACATTATATTCTAGCAAAAAACTGTATATAACATTTTTTATGAGACTTAAAAAGAGCTTTAAAATATAATTTTTTATAAATATGTGAGATATGCTAAAAAAACCTTTTACTGCTTTAAACGCCAATATCTCGAAAACCATGTGTTTTAGGAAAACGTTGTTTATAAAATTTTTTGGCCAGTTTAAAATTATCTTTTATATAAGTGCTAAATTAACCAAATACAATAATAATTGCCTTAATTATAAACAAAAAACGCTAAAAATAGGAGTTTTACCATATTTTTACCCCCTTACCCCCAATCGTTTACCCCCAAAATCTAATCAGCTCTTCGGAATACGATAAAAAACAATATAAAAAAAACGCAAGTCGATATCTCATATAGAAATGGAGTTAGAGAGTTTACACCCAGACAGACAGACAGACAGACGCAAAAAATTTTTTTTACTGATTTCGACTCAGAATGGTCTAAAAAGTCAAGAAATGTGAAAAAAACGTGGTCAAAAATTTTGACTTTTCGGTGAAGATTTCAATACCTCGGCACTCTTAGTAGCACTAAGTGCCGATGTAATTGAGAACAATTTACAAGAGATTTAAATTACGGCATCATATTGCATTTAATTAAATCAGAAAAATCGGAGGATAATTTTTTTTTGTAGTAACCGATATACAGCCTGTTCCAGAACTCGCGTACAGAAATTTGAGGGTACATTAAAAACCCTCTGGAAAATATGAAAAAAAATTAAAAAAAAAATCCGTCTTCAATACTAATTAAAAAGGAAGCTATTTAATCTGACCAATCCTGTTGATGATGTTAAATTACCTAAAAATTAGTTTTTCCCTACTTATTAGTAACTATGGTTGCATTTTAATTGTTGACGCGTGCATTGTTTGAGACTTTCAACTTTATCTTTTTAGATTATATTTTGACAAAACCGACAGAGGCTATCAAATATTCTATATATAGGGTCACTCCATCCGGCGGTGGTTTATTGACATTAATAAATATTTATGTCACATTAATCACGTGTCAACCTACAGAATATGTACCTGCAATAATTAAATTTGCTTCCATAGCTACAAATTCAACTTTTAAAGGTAATTTAAAATCAGCAACAGTATTGGTCCACTTAAAGCGTTCTTATTTTTGAATTGAACGAAGATGGATTTTTTTTGACATTTTTTCCATATTTTCTAGAGGGTTTTTAATATACCCTCAAATTTCTGTACGCGAGTTCTGGAACAGGCTGTATTGACAATAAGAAAAGTCCTTTTAAGACCAATAACTAATTTTTAGGATCCTAAGGATTCTAGGACTGTGCGTAGTATTATAAGCCTTGCGTCTTAAGCTGATTACAATTTTGCATAAACTGTCCCTTTATAATAATGTAGTATCTAAAACAATTTACATACTACGCATATTAACATGCTAGTTCTATTCTACATAAAATAAAGATTTTAGCCAGAGGGATGACGGTTGGGTTTATAAATACATACGTCACCAAAGTGACATAATATAGGAGCTTTTGTGTGTATACTCGTAACAGTTATATTAATAAATTAAATTCAACAGAAAAAAAAGCTTTTTACTTTATTTAAATTATTTATAAAGAACTTTCACTTTCGGGTTTAGACCGTGTTAATGGATTTTCACTTTCCGACGTTTCGTTTCTTACTACTAGAGACATCTTCAGGGATTAATCTGAAACTAAGTTTCGAATCAACTTGTGTCACTATTTATGACGAGTTGTGGTTATTCACCCGTGACGAGGTTTTTCCTATCAAAGACTTCCATATTGCAGGTAAGTGGTAACCAGTGTCCCGCTTTATATTGTTAGGATGCTTGATGATTTCTATCGATTCCCGTATCTTCCTTGGCATTTTTCTGTTTTCTGTTAATATTTGTTTTGTATCAGACAAATTGATTTTATGACCTGTTTCATGTACATGTTCGGCTACTGCCGATAAGGAAATTTGTTTCTTTCTTATATTGCGCTCATGCTCTTGAAGTCTTGTAGAAATTTTTCTCTTAGTTTCACCTATGTAAACCGTACTAAAGGAGCAGGGTATTTTATATACGCCTTCTGAACTCAGGGGTATTTTGTCTTTTGTTGAAGTCAAACATTGACCTAATTTTTGGTTGGACCGAAATATAGGCTTAATATTTGACTTCTTCAAAAGTTTACCTATTTTATCCGTGATACCGCTTACATAGGGAAGTATAACTTGTGTCTGTCTGTCATTGTCACTATTGTCCTGTTGTTTGGGTCTGGGATTTCTGTATTTGTATATGGTCTTATTAATGTCTTTTTTGGTATAACCGTTCATGGTCAAGGCTTTGGTTAGTTTAAGGAGTTCTGTGTCTAGGGAATTCTTGTCTGAAATCATGACAGACAGACACAAGTTATACTTCCCTATGTAAGCGGTATCACGGATAAAATAGGTAAACTTTTGAAGAAGTCAAATATTAAGCCTATATTTCGGTTCAACCAAAAATTAGGTCAATGTTTGACTTCAACAAAAGACAAAATACCCCTGAGTTCAGAAGGCGTATATAAAATACCCTGCTCCTGTGGTACGGTTTACATAGGTGAAACTAAGAGAAAAATTTCTACAAGACTTCAAGAGCATGAGCGCAATATAAGAAAGAAACAAATTTCCTTATCGGCAGTAGCCGAACATGTACATGAAACAGGTCATAAAATCAATTTGTCTGATACAAAACAAATATTAACAGAAAACAGAAAAATGCCAAGGAAGATACGGGAATCGATAGAAATCATCAAGCATCCTAACAATATCAATCGGGACACTGGTTACCACTTACCTGCAATATGGAAGTCTTTGATAGGAAAAACCTCGTCACGGGTGAATAACCACAACTCGTCATAAATAGTGACACAAGTTGATTCGAAACTTAGTTTCAGATTAATCCCTGAAGATGTCTCTAGTAGTAAGAGACGAAACGTCGGAAAGTGAAAATCCATTAACACGGTCTAAACCCGAAAGTGAAAGTTCTTTATATCTTAATGGCCGTGAAAGCTTAAAATCTAAAATTTAAATTATTGTTTTCTGTACATACATGCCGCACCGATTAATCCGCGATTATAGTTAGTTCCCCTCTATATTTATTGAATTTTAATCATAAAAAGCTATTATTAAAAGCTCAATATTTGGCTTGTTTTAAATATGTTTTATCTGCTTTCATTCTGTTACAAAATTTATCAAATTTGTTGTTCGTGGTGTCTGGGAATAACCATTTAGTTCAACTTTCAAATAATCCCAATATTATTTCATATTATACGAAGAACTTTTTAAGACTAATTAAAATAAATCCATTGTTTATTCCAAAAGCATTCCCTTTGGAATAGAATGAACGCGATTGAATTAAATGGGCTGTAAGGGTTGATTCTGAACTAAGGGTGTCGATTGGTACAAATTTTACCTTTGTTGGAGTTTTCTTCGTTGATATGTTGAGACTCTCCACTTGAGAGTACTCTGTTGTTCAAGGTTCAATGGCTGCACTGGAGTTTAAGAGTTGTCGCCTTTTTACCACGATAATGTTGTTTGTAGGGGGTTTATACATGTAAATAAATAGTAGTTGATTTTGTTACAGTGTAACAATAAACTAGAAGCAAAAATTGACACAACAAAGCTAAAATCACCGCGGCGTCGGTCTATATCAACCTATAATATTATTCGATACTGCGCTATATTGACATTCAACGTGTTAACCGCTGGGTTGTCTTTGGAAGTGATAGTGGCGTGTGTATCGCGCCCCTGACGAATTTAACGTATTGTCCGGACCGTGTTGTTTTACTAACTCTTTCAAAACTACTAAAAAATCGCCTGACGCCAGCAACGTCAGGTAGTACGTCATGCGCAGGAAACCTTATATTTTTCCGCATAAGGGACATATAAAAATCTACTATATACAGGATGAAAACTAAATACAACGATTGTTCTTGAACTGCGGGCGGGTGGTGTGTGGCGCATGGCTACGGTCGGTCTGCGCAAGTCCGAGGTTAAGCATAGCTCACGCGATTTTGGTAGCGATAACAATTTTCGCAACATCCATCGAGCTCTTTTTTTAATTGGACACAAATTATATTTGGTTAAATATCTTAATTTTGGCTCACCCTATTGTATTTTATTAAATAACAAAATAAAGAGGGAACATTTTTTTAAGTTGACAATAAACTTTTTATGACCGATACATTATTTTTGGACGAAATATTGTATCAAATTGTTATTGTTAGTGTATTAAATGGATAAAATCAATACACGGGTTGATAATTAAATTTTATCCAACACCCTTTCATTTTAAATAAAAATCCATAACTTAGCAAACAAATTATGACAAAAAGATAATACGTAAAAGAACAAGAAAAATATTTTTTCTATGATCTAAGGGAACGTTCAAGTATTACGAAACGCAAATTTTGATAATTTTGGACTTTGGACACGCTATTTTGGGTAGTAAACTCGTCAAGTACGACGCGGTAGTCAGTACACCATAAATTAATTTTTTAATATTTATCATTTCCAAAAAGTATTCTTAATAGCAAGATTTTTTTATTATTTTATATAAAAAGAACAAGAAATATTATAATTATGTTCTAATTTTAAGAAATTTGATCAATTAAAAAACCGCACAGTAGATTTATTTTAAATGCTTCTTAAAATAGAGCCATGAAATAATTATTTCATATTATTATTATTATATTTCATAATATTAATATTTGGGTTATTTAAAAGTTGAACTAAATCGTTAATCCCAGACCCGGTGTGTTATAATGTTGACGCTGGTGACATTTATTTGGTATAATAGAGAGCACCGGCCGGATTTATGGAAAATTTTATATCATCGCAATGCAGTTTTGCTGCAAAAAGTTTTTATGGCTTCATTGTGTTTTTTCATTAGGACTGGCTATTTTGAAAATAAAAGAGAATTTCATTTAATGTTTTATAAAACAAACTTTATTATTTACCGTTTTGTCGACAACTTTTATAGTAGGGGAGAGTGGTACCGAACCGGGTTTTCAGTTTCTGTACACTGTTAAAAAGGATTTATTTGGATATGGCCAATTAAATTTTTTGCTTGTGAGTAGCAAATATTATTTGAGTCAAATAAATATTTAGTTCATGTTCCGTTAGCCTTATTGAAAATACATTGAAAACAAATAAGTTGTTACAAGTTGAGTAAACATAACTTTAGTTGATAGAAATATTTATACAGCCTGTTCCAGAACTCGCGTACCGAAATTTAAGAGGTGATTCTACATCCAAAAATATGAAAAAAAGTTTCTATAAATGAGCCCTAAGGGAGCTACGGCCCTTCGAAGATGACGTATTGAATGGGGAACAAAAAAAAGCACCAATAAAATTTTAATGCTGCAGGGTGATTCTTCATTTAAAACTGAGCAAAAAAGTATTATACTCCAAAACATCTAAATTTAATATTAAAGGAGTAATAGCCTTTTAAAAAGTAACGTTTTTGGTGGCACAAAATGTTACTTCCTCTTAATTGCATTTTTTTTGATTTACACTATATGATATTTTATATGTATTTTTACTCTAGAAATCTATATTTTTTACAACAAATCCAAAAAACATACACATAGAAAAGTTTGGGGCAAAAATGTTTTAAGCCTCATATATTTTGTCCGTCTGGGCACGCCTCTGGATAAATTAAAAAAATAAATTAACATAAACTTATTGCCCTTAATACTAGTATACATGCAAAAGCTCGCCGCTCTAGCTTAAACGGTACCCGAGTTATTAATTAAAAACCTTATTTTTATTACAATTTTAAAGGGCCCTAGATCCCTTAGGGCTCATTTCCGGACCAACCTTTATAGGAACTTTTTTTATATTTTTGGATCTAGAATCACCTCTTAAATTTTGGCATGCCAGTTATGGATTATGGATTATTGCCATTTTATTATTTTATTATTGACTTTTTATTTTTTACTGCATTCAAATTTATTTTTCTTCAAGCGGACTAAAATGTTCATATTTTATAACACACTAGTTAGAAGTGATCTATTTTTTTACAGTAAAAAAATGAGTTCATTGTTGTACGCCGTAAAAAAAAGTTAGTTAGCAAAACCACCAGTGGCGGCAGCACTCTTTGACTTTGATGACAGCCATACTTTAAACTTGTTTGTTTATTATATAAACAGGTGGTTGACTCGAGATTCTGCGCAAAAACCTTGTGTGAAATTGATTAAAAATGATTGAAGAATATATGGTTTATACACCTACAAATCTCTCCGAAATTGCAAATGCTAAATTAGACAAGTTACCATCGAAATCGCGAAAAGTGTAAGATTGAGCCTACGAAAAAAAATTAAAATGAGCTAAAGAAGGTTTAGGTTTATTTCGAAAGGGTTTTATTGGCCTATTTTAATAAAAAAAACATACTTTATTACTGAATAAATTAAATTCAAAAATTAATATTTAAAAAAATATATATAGGATGATTGAAGAAAAAATAGTATGTTTCACTCAGAGGAAAAATGCTTTTTTTACTCGTCTGTAGTTTCCAGATTCAGAACCTGATTCAGAACCTTCTGAATTCTTCTTTACTTTCTTTTCTTGTTGTTTTTTGTTTTTGTCAGTTTTTTGTTGTCAACTACTTCGCATGGAAATACTAGGCACAAAACACGAAATGCGTTTTTGTGTACCTATTACCAACATCATATTTACAGACATATTTTCGATATAACAGATATACTGGCAGTGCCATCTTTGACACAGAGCACGAACTAACAAGTTTAAGAGGGGGGTGGGAATATTAGGAACATGGCAATTATTGGCTCACCCACCTTAATTAAAAATAAATCCATAAACAGAAAAGTTACAGGGGGCGCGGTAAACTCCAGAAAACAACCTTGATTGATAAAAATATTTATACTTATTAAAAAAATCCATTAATAAACAAAAAAGGTATAGTTTTTATTAGGGTATAAAAATAAAGTGCGCGCACGAACACGATGGTATCATTTCATAAAAACTATATCGAGCGAAATTGCGAGGCCTCACATATCTTTTACTTTATGCAAAAATAGGTGCCACCGGAGTGATAAAATTTTAATGACGTTTTTGTTGTGTGCAGATGAGCCACAGTACATATCTGAACAGGTTCAAATAAAGGATTCAATTACAAATGTATATTTATAGCTTTGCAACAAAAAAAAATCTACTGCTAACAAACAATACTTTCTCTATAGACCCCTAGACGTAATGCAAAATTTTGCCCGCCCTCTATAAATACCTACTTAACGCTACCAGCCAAAACCCCCCTAAAAAAATCGGTGAAAAAACTGTATAACTCATGAACAAAATGTCAGATCGACATAAAACTTTCAGAAAAAAATATGTTTAACGAGGGAAAAACCTTATTGTATTTGAAAAATAAAATCCCTTTGAAACAAAAAAAAATACAGGGGCTCATATTTTTAAAAAATAAAAAAAAAAGAATCAAAAATTTGAAAATGTAAAATTTTAAAAAAACATTAGAAAATTGCCATTCCAATATTGAAAAATTGACAAACTAAAACGTTAGGGATGCCACTTTTTAATAAAGTTTAAAAAATAAAGTGCCCGCACGAGCTCATAAAAAATTGTTTAACCTCTTCAGGGACGAATTTTTTGTTAAAATTAATTTAGTGGCAAAAGTTAAATATTCTTTTTATTGTAAAAACAAGTAAACAACTAAAGATATGCGAATCTTTGCCATTGGATGTTTCTTGTGATTGAAAACAAAGCAAAAGGCAACAGCTATAGTCACTGAGCGTTAATAAATTCGGTAAATTACATATTTCGGAATTTATTTTCAACTGTACACATATGTGCCTATGTCCCTGAAGAGGTTAAGAAATATATAAAGAGAAAACTTAATATACTATGAAGAGTGTACCATTAAATAAGATGCATTCAATATTTTCACGGATTGTTTTATGTTTTATTTTATTTTATTTATTGACAAATTAAAAGGTTTAAGCAAAAAAATCAGTGGTCTTTTGTTACTCATGATTTGTAAAAAGAAAAATGGCATACCTAATACTTACAATTTACGCATGAACATTTCTCTCAGGTGTTTCAATTCTCACCATCTGTTTTTTATTTTAAAAATTAAAAGCTTTTGAATTTTATATGGAATTTAATTTTAACCATGGTTAACCTGCAGGTTTTCATAGAAAATATAATTGTTGTTCTTGCGCCTACAGCTATTCATTGAAAATGAAATGGGTTTTCTTTCTAATTTATCATAAAAAAATTTAATATTAATGTACCGGATTTATCTATATTTATTTATTTAATTATTTATTTATTTATATTTTAGTTGTGTTATAGATCCAGTTTAAAGGGCGTAACAGTGTTTAATAATAATCGGTAAATTATACCAAAATTTTAATTAGTGATAATATAAATACGGACAATCTCAGCAAGCCGGAACTAAAGATATATACAGGGCTGTTAACCGGGCTTTTTTATCATTTAAAAAAAAATGGTAAAATCTAAAATCGACACCTGTTGTCTATGGTCAGAAGCACCAGAAACGGCCGAACACATTATCTGCTTCTGCGACGCCATTGTTCGCAAAAGGCTACAATATCTCGAACAGGGTATCTATTCTTGGGCTCGAGAGAACGTGAACAATTTTCGTAGGAAGTGAACTGATCACATCATATCAAAGTTCCCCAAAGTTAAAAAATGCTATTCTTGAACATTAGTGAGCGTGATGGGATCTCTGCAGCCGGCTGCAGCGTTGTCAAGTATTTTAGCGGATTTTAACCAATCAGATTATGCGAAACGAGTTTGCGTGCGCAGGCTGTAATTATTTTCATTATTTGTAAACAAGTTTCTGTGGTTTGAATAATTTTTATAATTAATATCTAAAACATAATGTGTAAGAAATGAGAATAAAAACAGAAAAAGATCTGCGCCCACCAGCAGCCAACAAAAAAAAAATAAAAAATAACCCTCTTGTCAATAGTGGGCTGTTTAGCCCTGAATTCACTATAATTTTTTTGTTGGAAAGTTGGAAAGGGTCGGCCCTAGCCAACACTTCCCGTTATTCGTTCTCCATTTCATCTTCCGCATCTTGTAGATCTCCCAAAAGGGCAACAGCCCCCACAATTTCCAAATCGTCCATCGTTATATTATTGTTATTATTATAATATGTATAATAATGTATAATAATTTATAAATATAAAAAAACTTTTATTAATTACGATTAAGTATTATAAAACAAAACGGTATTCAAATTAACAACACAAAACCAAAGCAAAAATAGGGTTATGTTCGAATGCGCGCGATTAACTTATATGTCAAAATTTCCGTGAACGACCGCTTCTCACGATCCCGAGAAGTAGAAGTAAAGTTCCTCAATTTTCGTGCGAAGTGAAGTTCAAGAATAAGTAGTTTTGCGTTTCGAGAGAAAGAATATGCAACCCACACTACCTTTCTCCCGGAAATGCGTTCTCTCGAGTCCGAGAATACATACCCAGGTATACCCAAGACCTGCAGATATATGCCAAGCCTCCTACAAAAAAACTCTTAAGCTTTTTTGGAAGCCTAATATTTGATGTGGACTAAACTATAAAGGGGATTCACAATAAATCTCATTGGTCGCGGTTGATTTGAAAGGCATTACCTTGCGTCACAACCCCACTTATATTGTATTATATGTTGTAAATACAGACAAAAGCAATAAAAGCTCCCATAATTTTTACAGTGTACAATAATAATAATTATTAATATTAATAATTAATTATTGGTTATTAATACTGTATAATTAATAGAACAATTAAAATGCAGTTATAATTGTAATATTTTATTATTATTATTTTTTATTTTCATCAAATTAAGGAGTCTTTCTACCTTCAAATTTTAAAAATATTTTGTTTTTAAACAAAAAAAGAAAAAAGATATCACTGTGAAATATTGTATGTATGTTTATTTATATTTAAAGAATACAAAAAAAATGTGCCATTTTTTGTCATAAATTTTTTTTGAAAAAAAAAAAAAACAAAAAACGGTGGTTGCCATGATTGCGGCCCTTTGGATCGACTGAAAAACAAAACAAAAAAACGGATATTATTCAGTATTGAAGTCGCTATAGCCCTATCTAGAAGAAATATTTTTGGTCAAAAAATAACAAAATGGCGGACTTTTTTCAAAAAAAAAAATATTTTCAAGAAAAGAAAAACGTCTGCCAATTTGTTATTTTTTGGCCAACATTTTGTTCTTCTTCTATATAGGGCTATAGCAAATTTAATACTGAATAATATCCCGTTTTTTTTTTAGTCGATGCAAAAGGCAAGAATCAAGGCGATTACCGTTATTTTATGTTGTTTTTCAAAAAAAGAATATAACATAAACATACCTAAAAAATTTCACTGTGATATCTTTTTTCTTTATATATAAAAAAAAATATTAATAACAAAATATTTTTAAAATTTGAAGGTAGAAATGCCCCTTAATAGTAAATAACTATTATAAATTACATTTTAATTTATAATAACCTATATTTAACTCTAAATAAGCTTATATTATTACTCATTACTCATATTTAAACCCGTCAAGTTTTCAATGTTGGCGCCTTCGCCAATTTTGTAAACAAATTGTTTTTAATTTTTATTTATTTTTTTATTTTCAATTCATATTATACTGCCGTTCTAGGACAAAATGTCATATCTACAACAAAAAAACGGATTTTCGGTCCTATGCATTTTTGTGATCCTTGTTTAACAAGAATCCGATTTTTTTTGTGGGTACGTCTTATCTTAGAACGGCATTATATTTATTAATAATTATTATTACTTTTAATCCACTTGCAAGCTAAAATTATTACTAGCCGTTAAGCCTGTTTTAAAAAAGTAAAACTTATATTAGGCTGGATAAGTTTTCAATGAGGGCGCCTTCGCCAATTTTTTAATTTTATTTTAAATTTTTTTCCCACGGGCACCCCTTGGGGTTTTAGTGATTCCTCAACAGCAGACCAGGTTCCTAAAGTGAACCCTAATTTAATTTTTTTGACGTGAAGTTTGGCACAGAACTTTGGTACAGTTCGTGTAAAGATGTAAGTCGTTTGAAAATCAACTTTACACTACGATATTTCAAAAACGCTTTAACCCAGAGACCTAAAATTTGGAACAAAGATTTTCTAAGAAGAAAACAAAATTTGTTTCAAGTGCCAAGTCTCTATATCAAAGCGTTCTTGAAATATCGTAGTGTAAATTTGTTTTGCAAGCGACTTGCATATTTACACTAACTATATGGCATTGTTTACGATATGATATGACATTGTTTACGATATATAAAATTTTCAAAAAATTGTATTTTTTGAATTACCCAATTCGACACCAGGTCGTCGACGCTCTTCATCAATGTGTCTTATATAGGACCTATATTATACTGCCCTTCTTAGACAAGTTGCCCTATCTGCAAATTAGATGTTTTGAGATATGGCCAGTTTTATTGTTTTGTTTGTACTTTTTGAAAACATATTTAAATAAAAATGGCGTTGGGTTCTGCTTTATTTTAAATCAGAAAAATAAATTTTCATACTAAATGCATTTGTTCTATCTGAGAAAGTTGGGATAAAATTATCTAAAAAGTCCAATTAAATTACTAAGATCTGAAAAGTTAGTCCTAATCCTAACTTATTCGTCTAGTAAAGACCAGTTAGGACAATTTTATTTAGAAAAAATCGAAAATTTTCCACATAGGACAAACATCTTAGGCTTTGGGTTTTAGATACGACATTTCTTTTTAGTAGGCACATGGGGCTAGTGTAAAGCAATACAGTGGTGTGCTTATTTCAAATTTTTGCAGATTTGTCCTACCAGGGCAGTATAGGTGATCTCAGCTAGCTTCCACTTTCTAAGGGGTGTGCGTAATCTGAATCACTAGTAAATAATTTGATGATAAAAAACCTGTCTTTATGAGAAAGTAAAAAATGAATTTATCTGTAAGTATATAATTACAAAAACCCAATATTATACTCCTTTTTTATTTACAGCTTTTTTCAGTGTAGGTATTTTTAAACTATAAAATTTTAATAAAAGTCTTTAGCGTATACACAGATAAACATAATAAATGTTTACAAAAAGTCTCACAGCTTATAATAGAAAATGTGTTTGTTTATACTCAGAAAATAGACTATAAAACGGATAAAATTTTCATACTAAAGAGTTTTCCTGAATATCGCAATAGCGATAAATGTATTCTGCAAACGTTATCAAAGACAGAATTTTTGATATTTTAGTTTTAAAATAACATTTTTTAAGTACCACTAACAGATACATTGGCGTTATTTAAAATTTTGAAACAAGAAACGTTGTTTAGTATGCTTCAAAGAACTTTTACCTCAAGAAGTAATTTCAGACCAATGTTTATGAAGGTGTCATCTTTCTGTTTGTTTATTTACTAACAGAAACGCGATACAGCTTTGTGGTGTAAAATGTAGATGTCGCTAGTCGACTTTCAGGCTACCTAGTAGCGATGTTGCGTAGTTTCCACCTTATCATGAATTCAAATCGTTATACTTAAATTAAAAATGTAAAAAACTTTATTGTGTATACTATAATTATGTTTAATAATATAGTATATTGAAATCTATTAACATTAAACTCCTAGTTCATATAAAACTCATACAGAACTAATGTTTCTTAAAATTTACAATAAAATATCCAAAGTATATGTTTCCAATCGGCAACACTGTACCCCTGTCAGTCATTTTACGACATTAGACTGTGAGTTTACACATTCTTTCTCTCTCTTTACGCGTACTAAGTGTAAACAATAGTCACACCCCACCATCCCCTCACCGTAGTTGGTTCACGCTTCAAACAAAGCATATGGTAGATTTCACCATGTTCCTTCTTGAGGTAAAAGTTCTTTAGTATGGTTTGATTAGAAGATTCGTGCTGATTAATAATAACTTCTATTATGACCAAAATGTTTTAAAAGACCTTTAAATGTAAAGATCCTTTCGAAGTGATTTGGTTATACTATTCGACATGATTAATCAATAACTAATCTGTTACCAAAGCATCCCAAAAAGGCTTTTGGTTTTCTTGCCCAAAGCGGCCAATCCTCAAAACAGAAGAGAAATAACTAAACAAAGCATCGGCGACCCTTGTTATAAAGTGTGCTAGCTAAAAACTTTTTGTCAAAATTGCTCCATTACCATCGATCGTTGACAAATTCAGGAAAGATATAATTTTTATATGAAAAAAATATACAGTGTGATTCAGGAATAAGTTACAAAATTTTAAGTGTTATTCTCAACGAACTAATAACTCTTCTCTCTAGAAAAGGCATTTCACTTGTAAAAACTGACAAAAACGTAGCCAACATATACATTTGTCTGTCTTACGCGCACAGCTTTGTTCTAATAGAGACAACAATAACAGTTACTGGTAATTGTTATTGTTCAAGGCCTGAATATACCTACTATTTGTTTACAAACAAACCGAGATGTTGGCGATACTTTATATTAACGTTATGCGTATTCTAGAGAGAAGAGATGTTAGTTCGTTGCTTTGGCCTGTCTGCTCTCTCTGGTCCATCCAACGAACTAATAAGTCTTCTCTCTAGAATAGGCATTTCATTTGAAAAACTGACAAAAACGTAGCCAACATATACATTTGTCTGTCTTACTCGCACAGTTTTGTTCTAACAGATACAACATTAACAGTTACTGGTAACTGTTATTGTTCAGGCCTGAATATACCTACTATTTGTTTACAAACAAACCGAGATGTTGGCGATACTTTATATTAACGATATGCGTATTCTAGAGAGAATAGTTATTAGTTCGTTGCTTATTCTACATTGAAAATATGAAAAAAAGTTTCTATAAAGGTTGGTCCAGAAAGGAGTCCTAAGGGAGGTAGGACCTAAGGGTACATCTAAAAATTAGTTTATATTTGATATCATTAGAACCCTATGAATCGAATTTTAGCACATGTTTAAAAATAAAGGCTATCATTTTATGTAATTTTTATTTGGTAATTTTAACCAGGGACTTTAATAAAACATGATTATTTAATTAATAAATAAAATGGGTAGGGGAACTTCGGTCGATAGCGAGTTGATTGGAAAAAAATTTTGATCAATAAATGCTGTTAATTACACCACTCTACAAAAATAGTTATTTATGGTACTAGTGGGTAAAGTAAGATATAGCCCATGAGAAAATTAACCTGCTAGGCGTCAGCCAAGCAGGTTAATTTTCGAGAGGGCAATATCGGTTTACCCATGAGTGCCATACAAGGTTTTATCCAATAAATAGCTTAGAAATTCATATTTTTATTAAAAATTTTAATGACATTTACAAGAAAATAATTTGACAAGTGACAGTTGAGTGGGTAAAATAAATAATTATCCACTCAATAAAGTAAAAGCTACGCGGGGGTTATTACTGGGTTTATCTTGTAACGACATAAATCGTCACTTTGTAATATAGCAAGGGTTAATTAAACTATTCGTTTACTTACGTTATAATTTATGTTTATTTTGTATATAAATAGTTACGTACGTACAGAACTATTTTGTATCTGGGACTATTTTGTAGCAGGAACTGAATTCTAACCATATAAGTCTCTATTCCATAGTTCTACCTGAAAATAACATAAAGAAAACATAATTAGAATATGATTTTTAATAATAAAGAATCATATGACTTATTTCTCTATAGTGCATTTGTCTATGGACTTACCTGGTTTTTATATGTTTCAGAGTCTATTGAGGGTTGGATTTCACTGGCTTTCACCTGTAGCTTGTCTCTCTTGTGGAAAGTTGTGTATGATTATCCCTTCGGGATAATCCAGAATTTGTTGAAAATAGTTTGCTGGAACTGCTCACTTAGATTCAGTATTTTGTTTATACTTAGTTCACAGGACACTTAGTATTCTGTTCGTATTTTTATTAGTTTTGCTGATAAACAATAAGTATTGTTTATATTTGTTTCTTAGAGTAATATTTTGAGGTTAGATATCACTAATACAGATTTATTAGGAAACATTCTTTTAATTAGTTATTATTTTTGGTGTCGTTTCAGTTACCTTTATTAGGAATCCTATACGGTAAAACTGTAGTTGATAATGACTTGCATAGATGTCGCTAATAGTTCAGAAATAGGATTTTATTTACCTGAAGGGTTCATACCGGTTGATAAGGTCGATTTTCGCTCTTTCTTGATGAACTCTATACAATGGTGGTCTCATTTTGACGAGTGTTTATTTTCTGTAATCATCGAAGTAATCCTTCATGTATTTTTATTTAAAGTTAGTGAAAATGAATATTTAAACAATGCGGAAGATATTATAACTGATATTTTCTACAATTATGCATTTATAATGTTTCGATGGACATCGAAGACTTAGAATGAGACGTAAGTTAAGTTTTTCTGTTTCTTAGAATATTTCTGACATATAATTATTGTTTTAGCACCATTATTATTACCATTAATTAAGCACAATCACTAGACCATTAATTACTCACCATTTCTATACCATTAATATGGAATTATATTAATTTAAGTTGAAGTTTATTTTGGTGTATTTGATATACAAGTTCTCCGCATGGAGTGATGTTCTGTTGGAACATGGTTCTGTATTTTTCGGCATAGATAAATTCTATATGACCGTCTAGCAGACAATTTTATATTGGACATAATTTTCAAAAGCATATTTAATCCCGGACAACATTTTCAATCGTACATTTTATCCTGGAAGATAATTTTTCCAAAGTAGATGGGACAGCCTATATTTTTTTTTTCTTTCATTTGAGAAATGAATTCATCAGCATAGGGGAGACTTGCACAGATGGAGACGATGGAATTCATACCTCATGGATTTTGCAGAAACCAGCTAAGTACTCATTCTGAAAACTTTTGAAAGCAATATTTCATATTTTTAAATTCTTTTATTTCAATATTCTTATAACTGTAAACTTTGTCAGATCTGATATAGTATTGATTAATACTATATGCCCTTCTGGCTTTTGTTCATTTTTAGGTACTTATTTTTTTTAAAACATTTAATCTCATTTATTAATTATTAAATATCATACTTTTGATTAAATGATTTCTAATTTAAGCATGACTTTTATACACTGCAAGAAATGATTGTTGTTTACATACATTTCTTGGTGCTTGCTGAACTTCATGTTTTCTTTATACATTTAAGTCGAATGATTTCTGAATTTAGTAATTTTTATTAAGATTTCTTTAATTATATCTTAATATAATTACACATATTTTTTATATATATTAATACATTACTTGATGTGCTTTCATTAAGTTTATTTATAATAAATTTCTCAAATGAATTATCTTATTTTATTTAGGGGTTATATTTTCTCAAACTGAAAAGCTTAAGTATTTACACTAGGTTGTTACTTACCTAAAGGAGTAAAAGCTAAAGTAACTGGCGCCCCTAACAACATTAATCAATTCTTTCTATTTTTCCCTTGCCCATACCCATTGCTCCGCTGTCAAAACTAGCCGTTGGCAGTGAACGTATTAATTACGGTACACTAATATTGGCGCCCAACGTGGTATTTGGATAGATAGAACACTTGTTTTTTTAATTTTACTCCATTTTTCTCAGTGTATTTTTTGTAAAAATCTAAAGCTTATTTTTTTTTCAGTGTAACTTAAAGTTCATTTTGAGAAAAACTACATATAACTGTTGAATAAAATATTTTTTGTTGAAAATTAAGTCAAATTAGAGTTAATCTGATAAGATATATCAGATATGTGTTTTTTATGTTTATTCTGAGTTTTATGGAATAACATGGAATAGAAAAATTTTGGCGTGGGTTCAGTTTTTCTAGAAATTATCGTTTATTCAATAGAAATAAATGGATAATAGGGTATTTATTTATACGAAGGATATGAATAAATATTAGCTAATTTTGTAGTTTTGGAGACTATTTATAATTATTAATTTGTCCAATTGAGATAAATAATAATTTAGTATTTTTTTGACATATTTGGGAAATTTTCCAAAGTATGCAAAAACTTTGTTGAGCAGTGTACACAAAAAAAAAAATAATTTGTGGTACAGTATAAATATTTTATTATAAAATAAATATTTTGAGTAAATTGAATTTAAATTTTGAAAATAAATATTCAAAATGGACGATTTAGATAAAATGGAAATTAGATTTTTGACTGCAGAAATGGTAAATTATGAACTTCGTATAAGACATTTAACAGCAAAAAATAATAGAGCATCTAGAATTAAAGTTTTAGGTAGAGCCATAGCTAGGGAAGATCCTAAAGTAAAATATGTAGATCCGACTTTTAATTTTAACAGTGAAGTGGAAAATATTAATAGAATTTTAGATAGTATATCTTCAGAAATTGTAGAATATCATGGTGATTATAGTTTAGCCGATTTAAGAAAATTAAAAACTTATTTAGTACATGTAACAAATCGTCTGCAACGTTTTCCTGAAGTAGAAGAAAATAAAGTTAGACGTATTCAATTTTTAGAAATAACTAAAGCAACTTGTTTAGAAATAGAAGCAGATATTTTAGATCTTTATGAAAAATCTGGTAAAAATTCAGATCTTACTCAAGTAAATAATAATATTTCATTACATAATAGTACACAGTTTAGTCCTAATGTTTCTAGCAAAAAAGATAATGATTATTTAAAATCAGTACCAGTTTATAAATGGAATATTAATTTTGATGGAAAGTCTAATGTTTTAAATTTTATTGAGCAAGTTGAATATATGAAAATAAGTAGAAATGTTACAGACGAAATGTTATTTAAATCCGCATATGACTTATTCAAAGAACCAGCATTGTCATGGTTTCTCTCAATTAAAGATAATTTAAATTCGTGGTCTCAAATAATTCAAGCATTAAAAAAAGATTTTCTTCCAGCTAACATAGATGATAGAACATGGGATGATATCCGTTCTAGATATCAAAATCCCGATGAATCTATCGCAATTTTTATAGGTGCTATGGAAACCTTGTTTAAACGTTTAATTCATGCTGCAAGTTTATATACTAGACTTAAGACGATTAGAGAAAGAATATTACCACATTATTTTACACCATTATCACTTATAGAAATAAATGATTTAGAAGATTTAAAAGACAGTTGTAAAAGAATAGATGAAGCTTATCAATTAAAACAAAAGAGCATAGCAGGTAAAAGTGTGGCAAAAAATAAAGCAGTTAATAAAGTAAATGTCCTAAGTTCGGATATAAGTCAAAATTTTAGTAGTAAATGTAATTGTAGTCATAATACCACAGTGTCCAAACTTACCCCATCTTCCTCTACTCGTCAAAGTTC
Source organism: Brachypterus glaber (assembly GCA_958510825.1). NCBI lineage: Eukaryota > Metazoa > Arthropoda > Insecta > Coleoptera > Kateretidae > Brachypterus > Brachypterus glaber. The sequence continues at coordinate 74,073,657 of OY294046.1, forward strand.
AGTATGTAATAGTAGTCAAGTTTCTCAAATTAGTCAAAGTACCAATCAAAGCTTTAATAATACACAGAATAGTAGTAATAGTAGTAATAATAAAAGTAGACAAGTAATTTGTTATAACTGTAACCAACCAAATCATATTTTTAGCAAATGTTTAGCTAAAAGAACAAAGTTTTGTTATAAATGTGGATATAAAGATGTAGTTTTTAAAAATTGCCCTTCCTGTACAAAAAAACTAAATAGGAAAGTGGATGATTTTAGTCGGCATTCACTTAATAAAAAGGCTAAAAATAATAATGACAGTCAGGTAAAAAAGGATAACAAAACTACTTTTTGTAAAAACATTTATTATAATAAAAGTAATATCAATTCTTTACAAAAATCAAGTGTAACAGAAACAAATAAACGCTTTTATTTGAATGAATGGAAAGATTGGTTGGATAAAGTTAAAAATTTTTATAAACCGTATAGTTTGTCTGTAATTAATAAAAATTCTTTTATTAAATTACCTAGAGATAACCGTCCATATATTAAAGTAAATATTTTTGATAAAAATATAACAGCTTTGATTGATACAGGTGCAAATTGTTCAGTGGCTGGTGGTCACGCGATTAAAATTTTAGAAAAATTTAATTTAAAAATTGATAAATGTCTTATACCGCATGTTACTACAGCTGATAAATCTAAACAGTTAGTAACTGGTGTTGTTTATTTACCTATTAAAGTAGATAATGAAGTTAAGATTTTACAAGTCTTGGTTGTTCCTTCTTTGGAAACAAATTTTATTTTTGGTGTGAATTTTTTACAATTGTTTTCTATGACTCTGGATTTTTCTGATGAATCTTGGAATAATAAAATTAATAAATTGAATGTGATCAGTAATAACAGTGATAGTCAGGATATAAATAAAGATAATTCAGTAGGCTTATGTGACTTGACAGACGAACAGAAAAAGATAGCAGATAAATTTGTTAGTTTATTTAAAGAATTATATAGCGAAAAAATAGGTAGAACAAATTTATTAGAACATGATATAGATACAGGAAATAATAAACCTTTTAAAATGCGTCAATATCCTTTGTCACCTTATTTAATAGAAATTTTACATAAAGAGTTAGATAAAATGTTAAAAGATGATATAGTTTCACCATCTTATTCTGATTTTAATTCACCAGTTTTATTAGTAAAAAAAGCTAATGGTACATACCGTTTTTGTTTTGATGGACGTAAATTAAATTCTATTACAAAAGGTGATTCACATCCTTTACCAAGGATAGACTCCATTTTAAGTTTATTAGGCGATGCAAAATATATATCAAGTATAGATTTAAAAAATGCTTTTTGGCAGATTCCACTTACAAAAACTGCTAAAGAAAAAACTGCATTTTCCGTACCTGGTAGGGGACTATTTGAATTTAATGTAATGTGTTATGGACTCAAAAATGGAACACAAAGTCAGCAAAGATTAATGGATAAACTTTTTCCTTTCTCCTTTTATCCAAATATATTTGTTTATATTGACGACATTATAATAGTATCAAAAACATTTGAGGAACATATTAAATTACTTCAAATAGTACATGAAAAATTAAAATCTGCTAATCTTACAATAAATTTTGAAAAAAGTAATTTTTTTAGAAAATCACTTAAGTATTTAGGTTTTGTAATTGATAATTTTGGTTTAAGAACCGATCCGCAAAAAGTAGAAGCAATAATAAACTATCCTAGACCAACAAATAGTACAGAGATAAAACGATTTTTAGGTGTAGCTTCGTGGTATTGTAGATTTGTTAGGAATTTTTCAACAATTGTTAGTCCATTAAATTCACTTTTAAAGGGCAAAGGTAAAAAACAAGCCATTAGTTGGAATACTGATGCAGAAAAAGCTTTTTTATTGTTGAAGGAATCTTTAATAAATGCTCCAGCTTTAGCAAGTCCAAATTTTTCTTTACCATTTGTTATACAATGTGATGCTTCTTTAGTTGGCCTCGGTTCCATATTAACACAAACGCAAGATGGTCAAGAAAAAGTAATAGCTTATGCTAGTAGAGCTTTAACACGTAGTGAAATAAAATATTCTGTAGGTGAAAAGGAATGTTTAGCTGTTTTGTTTGCTATAGATAGGTTTAGACCATATATTGAAGGTGTTAAATTCACAGTAATTACAGATCATTCTTCATTAAAATATTTGAGTAATATGAAAGATCCCTCTGGTCGCTTGGCTAGATGGTCATTAAAATTACAGCAATATGATATGGATATTGTATATCGTAGAGGTAAATTAAATGTAGTAGCTGATGGGTTATCCAGAGCTTTTGATAGAATAGAACCAGAAAAATCAATTTTTCCAGATGTAAATTTAATTAATTTTATTGTAAATGATTATAATAGTGATAAATATTATATTCAGTTGAGGGAAAAAATTGGTAAGAGTCCAGATTCATATCCGCAATTTAAAGTTATTGATGATAATATTTATAAGTTCATACCGACCAAGACAAAAGTAAAAAGTAATATTATAGAGTGGAAATTGTTAGTGCCTCAAAAATGTCGTAAACAAGTTCTAAAAGAATGTCATGACGATGTATTAGCTTCTCATATGGGATTTTTTAAAACTTTTCATAGAATTTCAGAAACATATTTTTGGCCAAAAATGCGTAAAGATATTTTAAAGTATGTAAGATGTTGTAATATTTGTCAATCACAAAAAGTTAGTAATTCTGCACGTTTTGGATTGATGGGTCGTGAAAAAGAAGTAAATTATCCGTGGCAAGTTATTTCATGCGATTTGCAGGGACCATTTCCCAGAAGTTCTAAAGGTTTTTGTTATCTTTTAGTTGTGTCAGACTGGTTTACAAAGTATACATTATTACATCCTTTAAGGGAAGCTACTGCAAATGCAATATGTAAATTCATTGAGAATGAAGTTTTTTTAGTTTACGGAGTCTGTCAATTTTTAATTGTCGATAATGGAAAACAATTTGCTGGTAAAGTTTTTAAAAAATTAGCAGATGAATATAATGTACAGAAAATTTGGTTTAATGCACTTTACCATAGTCAAAATAATCCGACGGAAAGGCAACATCGCACAATTTCTACTGCTATAAGATCATATATAAAAGATAATCAAAAAGAATGGTGTAAAAATTTAGCAAAAATAGGTCTAGCTTTACGAACGTCTGTAAATGAAGTTACGGGGTATACGCCGGCATTTCTTAATTTTGGGAGGAATGTACCTATCACAGGAACTTATTATGGCAAAATGACATCGACTGATGGTGTTAAATTAGAACCTTGTGACAGAGACTCGTATAGCCAAGACTTGGGAAATCTTAAAGAGATTTTTGTTGATGTAAAGAAATATTTACATGAAGCTTATGAACGTAATAAGCGTACTTATGATTTGCGCAAGCGTGAAGTAAATTTTGATATAGGTGAAAAAGTTTGGAGACGAAACAAAGTACTCTCAGATGCTAGTAAAAGTTTTGCTGCAAAACTTGCTCCAAAGTACATACTTTGCAAAGTTGTTGCGAAAAAGTCAAAGTTAGTGTATATTTTGGAAAATGCAGATGGTCATAGAGGCGACTGGCATGTTAAAGATCTAAAGAAATATTTTGGATCGAATAGTGACATTTCAGTTGGCTAGATTTGATTAAATAAGAATATATTCTTAGTATCATTCGGAATGATATTTAAAAAAAATATCAATGTATTGAAAATATTTAAAGGGTACCCAAAACTTTTGTATATAGTAAAAAAAAAATATATATAAATATATTTTTTGTAGAAGAGAATTCTGATGCGCGTAGTCAAGTCTTATTTCTATTTTTTTATCTTGATAAAACTTAGCTAAAAAGAAAACAAAATTAATTATGACAATTACCTGATTATGACAATTACCTGTTTATGACACACACCGATAAAGTCCCAAAATTATGTTCTACATAAGAGTAGGCGGATGATACACGTAGTTATCAAGCTTAGCTATTGTTAATTATCAAGTAGTATTTCAAATGATTTACATAAAGTATTGTATTTTTTGTTGATTTATTAAATAAAATATAGTATATATTTTAGCTATTTAAGTTAAATAGTTTTAGAGTTTGGTATAAAAATATTTTTTGTATATTAAATATTTTTATTATTTTTGGAGGGGGCATGTGTAACGACATAAATCGTCACTTTGTAATATAGCAAGGGTTAATTAAACTATTCGTTTACTTACGTTATAATTTATGTTTATTTTGTATATAAATAGTTACGTACGTACAGAACTATTTTGTATCTGGGACTATTTTGTAGCAGGAACTGAATTCTAACCATATAAGTCTCTATTCCATAGTTCTACCTGAAAATAACATAAAGAAAACATAATTAGAATATGATTTTTAATAATAAAGAATCATATGACTTATTTCTCTATAGTGCATTTGTCTATGGACTTACCTGGTTTTTATATGTTTCAGAGTCTATTGAGGGTTGGATTTCACTGGCTTTCACCTGTAGCTTGTCTCTCTTGTGGAAAGTTGTGTATGATTATCCCTTCGGGATAATCCAGAATTTGTTGAAAATAGTTTGCTGGAACTGCTCACTTAGATTCAGTATTTTGTTTATACTTAGTTCACAGGACACTTAGTATTCTGTTCGTATTTTTATTAGTTTTGCTGATAAACAATAAGTATTGTTTATATTTGTTTCTTAGAGTAATATTTTGAGGTTAGATATCACTAATACAGATTTATTAGGAAACATTCTTTTAATTAGTTATTATTTTTGGTGTCGTTTCAGTTACCTTTATTAGGAATCCTATACGGTAAAACTGTAGTTGATAATGACTTGCATAGATGTCGCTAATAGTTCAGAAATAGGATTTTATTTACCTGAAGGGTTCATACCGGTTGATAAGGTCGATTTTCGCTCTTTCTTGATGAACTCTATACAATGGTGGTCTCATTTTGACGAGTGTTTATTTTCTGTAATCATCGAAGTAATCCTTCATGTATTTTTATTTAAAGTTAGTGAAAATGAATATTTAAACAATGCGGAAGATATTATAACTGATATTTTCTACAATTATGCATTTATAATGTTTCGATGGACATCGAAGACTTAGAATGAGACGTAAGTTAAGTTTTTCTGTTTCTTAGAATATTTCTGACATATAATTATTGTTTTAGCACCATTATTATTACCATTAATTAAGCACAATCACTAGACCATTAATTACTCACCATTTCTATACCATTAATATGGAATTATATTAATTTAAGTTGAAGTTTATTTTGGTGTATTTGATATACAAGTTCTCCGCATGGAGTGATGTTCTGTTGGAACATGGTTCTGTATTTTTCGGCATAGATAAATTCTATATGACCGTCTAGCAGACAATTTTATATTGGACATAATTTTCAAAAGCATATTTAATCCCGGACAACATTTTCAATCGTACATTTTATCCTGGAAGATAATTTTTCCAAAGTAGATGGGACAGCCTATATTTTTTTTTCTTTCATTTGAGAAATGAATTCATCAGCATAGGGGAGACTTGCACAGATGGAGACGATGGAATTCATACCTCATGGATTTTGCAGAAACCAGCTAAGTACTCATTCTGAAAACTTTTGAAAGCAATATTTCATATTTTTAAATTCTTTTATTTCAATATTCTTATAACTGTAAACTTTATCAGATCTGATATAGTATTGATTAATACTATATGCCCTTCTGGCTTTTGTTCATTTTTAGGTACTTATTTTTTTTAAAACATTTAATCTCATTTATTAATTATTAAATATCATACTTTTGATTAAATGATTTCTAATTTAAGCATGACTTTTATACACTGCAAGAAATGATTGTTGTTTACATACATTTCTTGGTGCTTGCTGAACTTCATGTTTTCTTTATACATTTAAGTCGAATGATTTCTGAATTTAGTAATTTTTATTAAGATTTCTTTAATTATATCTTAATATAATTACACATATTTTTTATATATATTAATACATTACTTGATGTGCTTTCATTAAGTTTATTTATAATAAATTTCTCAAATGAATTATCTTATTTTATTTAGGGGTTATATTTTCTCAAACTGAAAAGCTTAAGTATTTACACTAGGTTGTTACTTACCTAAAGGAGTAAAAGCTAAAGTAACTGGCGCCCCTAACAACATTAATCAATTCTTTCTATTTTTCCCTTGCCCATACCCATTGCTCCGCTGTCAAAACTAGCCGTTGGCAGTGAACGTATTAATTACGGTACAATCTATTTAAAAAAAAACTTTTTTTCCTTGCTTTAAAACATTAAAATAATATTGAAATAACATTAAATAAACATGATATAATTCAAAATATTGTTGTTCTGCTTTAAATAACTCCCCGTAAAATCTTTGTTACTGGATTTAATCTAAAACTTTTTTTATTTTTACAAATTGACATGTTAGTGATGCCTATAAACATCTGAGCCATATCTTTAATATTAATATAAAATTTTCATGAAAATATAGCGAAAAAAATCGAAAAAATGTAATTTTTTAAATTTAGAAGCCTATAAAAAAGTCCAAACGAATAAAGATATTTGAAATCCGCTTTTTTTTGGCTTATAGCTCTATTAATAGAGAATCAATCCACTGCAAGAAAAAAATTACTTGAGCCTTAATTATTTTTTTTACTACAACTATAAGCAAAAAAAAAACACTGTGTGTTATATCTCAAAAAAAACGAGCTGATCAAGAAAAACGAAAAAAGGTTCCGAAATCAGCGCATCAAATATAGCCAGCTGAAACTAAAAGCTCCCCAGCATATAAAAAAAAATCTTTTTTTGGAGAGCTGTGTAATTAACGGCATTTATTGATCAAAAATATTTTTTCTACGACTGCTTTAGAATTTAAGCAAATACACAGAATGAATCCATTTTAGCTCTAGATACGGTATGAATATTCCGGATCAAGTGTTGGAATGAGCACATGTATAGCCATCTCTTGTTTATAAAAGTAAAGAAAACTGTAGGAAAATTAGCAAAAATATATATATATATATATTTTACCATGAAATATTGAATAATTAAATGCAATTTTAAGTTTTGCGTTAAAATTACATAAAGTTTATTAGTTTTTCTTAATATTTGACCAGTTTTTTATCAATTTAGTTCAAAAAATTAAAACTGCTCCATCTACTGTTAAATATTTAAACCTGATATCTGTCACAACAATCTGACATAACCTTCGGTTTTTGCATTATAATTTGTAAATATGTGCTAAAACTAAATAATTTTTTTTTTAAGTACTGATTTGATAAAATTATTAAATAACATTAATTGCTTTATTTAAAAATATGTGTTTTGTTGCATTTACAATGTTGAGTCACAAAAAACATTGTTTTTAACCTTGTCCGCAGTTTAAAGCCATACAGTGTTTCATATTTGCAGTCGAAGAAAAAGTATAGTCTACAACACGTATGGAATAGTCATTCTGCGCTCGCGCGGAATATTGCTTATTCCATACTAGTTATAGAATATACTATTCCGATCAACTGGCCATCACCCTAAAATGGTGTCTTCAAATTTTTGAGTTTTGAGCAGTGTTATTAATAAAAGCACTTTTTTAATTTCTTATTCCAATTGTTGCAGGAACGAAGCTTTCTGTGTGCATCGATCAGCATCGAATTGGCTGTTAGTGCGATATTTTACGTCTCCAGGATTTTCATCCTCCCTGGCCTACATCCAGATATCGTATTAATTATTTATTGTGTACGGAGTCAACTCTCAACGACCCTCACATTATTCCTGCTGTTTGTGCCAAAGTTTTGGTATCAACAAAAGCAAGTTAGATCGTTAGGCCAAGAGTACTCTTGCAGGATCCCAATTGAAGGATTTAAGGCAAGTAACTTTATTATTAGCCGGTAATACAGGGTGTCCCGAAAACATACCGACAAACTTTAAGGGCTGGTAGAGGACATCAAAATAAACATTTTTTGTTTAGTAAACATATGTCCGCAAATCCGCCCTTTGGGCTGTAGAGCAAAAAAATGATTTGGTATTATTTTGCAAAAAATGTTTAGGATTACATTAATTAAATCACTTTTTGCTCATTTTGGACTTTGTTTTATTGACAAATAAATGATGGTTTACAATAATTGTTCAAAATGTTGACCATTTGTTAAAAATTCACAACCACAAATTTTCAGGACAATCTGTATGAGGCTAGGAAAAAATATTTTATACTTTTTAGTCCTATTTATTTTATACTTTTTAGTCCATTTTAAAAACGTGTTATATTAAAAATTTTGTTTTTATTTAAATAATAATTTTTGCTGTATAGCCCAAACGGCTCATTTGCGGACATATGTTTACTAAACAAAAAAATGTTTGTTTTGATGTCCTCCTCCACCCCTTAAAGTTTGTCGGTATGTTTTTGGGACACCCTGTATATGGAAAATCTGCTCCCCCTCGCGGCGTTTTCTATTTGGACTTGGGGCACCAAATAAAAATTATTCAGCCAAATTTTCAGCTCTTAATCTCAAGTAGTTTTCAAGTTATTTAAAAAAAGCTATTTTTAGTTAAAATGAAAATTAATAAATGGCGAATTTTTTCCCAATACTTACGAGCAAAAGGCATAAAAAAATACCTTTGTTATGAACCCCAGATGAACAGCCGATTTTTAAGAGAAATAAAATAAAAATTATATTTTTAACGCGTTTTTGAATTATTATTCCGTAATCCTATGTTTCTGTGTTTATTTTTAACGTTGATCATAACTGAGTTTACGCCGACTACTGTTTATATATAATATTTTACATATTAAATGTTAAGAAAGTCAAAGTGCGTAAACAATTATTATTAATCATTGTTTACATTTTAAAAGATAATTTGGAAACAAATTAAGATGTTAACACAAGATAAATGATGCTTAGTCAGTTTAATATACAGTGCGGTCCAAAAGTCACCCCCCCCCTCTTAACTTTTGAACGAGTTGAGATATCGATTTCAAATTTAGAACTCTTAAATAAGACAACTTAAACTATCTTTAAGCATATATTTGATACTTTTAGCTTTTAAAATGTGGGCAGGGGGGCATGGGGCGACATTTTTTTAAATGGAAAGGTGGGTCGTGTGATACATCATTTTAAAGCTTATAAAATTCTCCATTTAACTGTTTATTTTTTATTTTTTTTTAACATTTTTTTTTTGTGTTTAAAATAGGGTTGAAAATGGGTATTTTTGTCAAAATTTCTCTAAAAAATCCAATGAATTTTTTAAAAATGCCTAATTCCATAATGAAAAAAAGTAAATTATACTTTTAAACTAATTTTGGTTGACATAAATAAAAATTAACAAAAAAAAACTTAAAAATTTATTTTTTCAGCACAAAAAACTGAAAAATCAAAACCTTAAAAAAAATTTTAAAAATGTATGGTTATATAGAGAATTTTAAAGGCTTTAACATGATGTATCATACGACCCCCTTTCCATTTAAAAAAATGTCCCCTCTTGCCCCCTGCTCACATTTTAAGAGATAAAAGTATTAAATATATGCTTAAAGATAGTTTAAGTTGTCTTATTTAAGAGTTCTAAATTTGAAATCGATATCTCAACTCGTTCAAAAGTTAAGAGGGGGGGGGGTGACTTTTGGACCGCTCTGTATGAAAACAGTGGTAAAATAAATAGACTGTACTAAAATAAATAAACTGTACTATGATAGGTATATTTAGCTTCATAAATTGTGACAATAATATTATTAGAGAAAATACAACGTTAGATGGAAAGAATAACATGTCTAGAGATAGAATCAATACGACAAACAGAAGTCAGTGACATAATGAAAATAACTTGAAAGAAAGAAACTGGATTAAAATAAAACATTTTTTCTCTTTTCGAACACTTGGTAAAGATTTACACGATCCCTCGGAATCAAGATTTAGTTCAACTTTCTAATAAGGGAACGTTCAAGTATTACGTAACGTACGTCATTTTGGAGTATTACGCCCATGTTAATGGTATATAAAAATAGCGTTACAGGGGGGTGGGGGTCCAAAATTATCACAATTTGCGTTACGTAATACTTGAACGTTTCCTAACACCAATCATATTTCAAAACTTTATTCTAGAAAAGAATTGAAATAATTTCATAGACAAGGAAAGACCTCCAAAGCCGTTGCGGAATACTGTGATAAATGTGCCTAGCGCATCTGAGATAAACTTTCACACGCTCATTACTATTGTTGTTTTGACGAGTATTTTTAACCTTAGTTTTGTGTGTCAAATAAAAATTGTAAAAAATTCAACAAAAAACAATAATTATCTACGAAGAAACGTCGAAATAGTTTTTTTTTTCGAGGTGTGTTTGAGTTTCGGGATTTTGTACACCCACTTTGAGTACACCAGGGATTGACCTTGCTCTTCATAAAGCAACAATACAGGTTAGGTTTAAAGTTAATAACAAATGCAGCGAAAAACAATTAAAACACAGTAGAAGTCGAAAAATGAACAGAAACAAGACATTTTCTATATTTATTTATGACAGTGACAAGAGAAAAATCATTTTGAAAAACTTCACAATTAATATCATAAAAATCAAAAGTACTAAATGGTTACTAATAATGAAATGAAATAGGGTATATGTACTATAGTCTATAGTATATTGTCCGATTTTTCTCGGTGGATCACGGGAAAATACTGAGAATTTTATTTTTCCAGGATGGATCGTTAACTGGAACTAACAGTGATGTGGAAGTAGGGGAAGTGACACTGGCAGACATGAATCCAGATGACATTCGAGCCGAACTGAAAAGACTGTATCTGCAACTTGAAATGTTAAAAAGTAAAAATATTTGCCGTGATAATCCTCACATATCTAAACGCAGAGGTGGTAGAAAGGCACAACATCGTAGATTTAGCTTACAGGTAAGATATTAAATTTGGGTTAATCCACGATAACATTTTATTATGCTCATATTCTTTAACCCCTTTCCTCCAGCTAGTGTTTCAAGGTATACTGCCCTACTACGCTAGAAAGCAGTAACTCCATTTGTCCCATAGCCGCGTTTTCAAAATATTACATCAGACTTGACGTGAACACGTTACTATGCGACAAATGGAGTTACTGCTTTCTAGCGTAGTAGAGCAGTATAGGTCTTTATACCAGAATAAAATTTATATGGAAAATCCCATATACGAATATCCAGCTGTGGATATTGTGTTAAATTTTGTTATATTTAAAAATATCGATACGTGGATACAATGGAGCGGAAGGGGTTAAGAGAGGTATTACACGAACAAATGTAGTGTACATTAATTAATTTCTCAACAAATTTCTGTAATTTTGCAACTAATTCATTTAATCTTCTAAATTCCCCTTAATTAATTAATTAATTCGTTCTAATGCTAACACACCTAAGTAGGTATTGCGGCGGATGAGCCAACCCCTCCACTTTTCATTTAGACAACGCTTCCTACTTTAATAACACCCTTTTTAATAGGCCTCATAACAGAGCTGTTTTGACAGGGCTGTGTTAACAGAGCTGTTTTAACAGGGCTGTGTTAACAGAGCTGTTTTAACAGGGCTGTTTTAACAGAGCTGTTTTAACAGGGCTGTTTCTAAACCAGTTTATATCAGATCAGTTTAGATTGGATCAGATCTGATATAAACTTAATTAGAAAAATCCCTGTTAAAAAAACTCTGTTAAAACAACTCTGTTAACACAGCCCTGTTAAAACAGCTCTGTTAACACAGCCCTGTTAAAACACCTCTGTTATGAGGGCTATTAAAAAGTGAGTTATTAAAGTAGGAGGCGTGGTCTAAATGAAAAGTGGAGGGGGTTGGCTTTCCGCCGCAATACCTACGCACCTACTCTTAATTTCTCTACTACCTAACATTCCTTTTTCATAATATTCCACAATAAACTTACTCTACAATATTTCTGTTTTCAATAACCCTACACCCAAGTATCCCTACTCTCCAATATAATTAATAATAAACAAGTGGTTCGCTTAAAAAAAAATTTTAAGAAACTTTCTTTTTTTTAATAATAAAAAATTAATTACTTAAAAGTAAACGAAACAAATACATATTTAACAATGACTTACCAATACAAATACATTTTTGTTCAAGGCTAGTGGCTAATGGAGAGTATACAGGGTGATTCAAAAATAAGGTACAAAGTTTGAAAGGGCGATTCTAGGCCACAAAAATTTGAAAAAAGTTCATAATGTAAAAAGTCTATGTAAAAAAAGTTTGAGGCAAAAAAGTGACATCGCCTCTCCATATTGCACGTCCCTGGTTAAAATTCCCAAATAAGAATTACATAAAAGGATAACCTTTATCAATGTTAAGGCATGTGCAGAAAATCGATACTGTAGTTCATAGGGTTCCAGAGATATTAAATAAAAACTACTTTTTAGATGTACCCTTGGGAGGGATTTAGCTCCCTTAGGGGGTGATTTCTGGACCAACTCTATGGGAACTTTTTTTCATGTTTTTTTTTTTTAATGTAGAATAACCCCTAAAAATGTTGTACCTTATTTCTGAATCACACAGTATAGTGCGGAGCAGGGTTATTGAGAAGTGGGGTTATTGAACAGTAGTAGTAGGGATGCTATGAAGAAGAGTATTTTTAGACTAGGTATGTGGGATATTAGGGAAAAGGGAAATTAAGATTAGGGATATTAGTCAGCCCTTTTATTTTTTTAACTTATTTTTGAACTAAATCCAGAAGATGCAAAATATAAAGTTTTATTTTTTAGGCTATTAACAAACTAATAAATTAATTAAACTACAGAGACATTAAAATGAGTTTAATCTTTTAATTGTGTTAATTCCAAGTATTATCGTAGCATACTAAAAAGATATATACTTGCATTTTATTCATCACTTAAACTTTTATTTCTTATAATAAAATAAATTTACTTTCTTAAAATTTAGATATTCATTAAAATTTGTAAAATTATTATTTCTTTCTTGTATCATCATTATCGATAATAACTTATTATAATAATTCTGCCTTTTTATGCTAGTCTCATATGATGTCCCTACATTTTCTATCTTGTCAACGGTGAACGATTATTTATTTTATATTTTAATTTACCAAAAGTCCAAACCAAAGAACTTTTACCTCAAGAAGTAATTTCAGACCAATGTTTATGAAGGTGTCATCTTTTTGTTTGTTTATTTACTAACAGAAACGCGATACAGCTTTGTGGTGTAAAATGTAGATGTCGCTAGTCGACTTTTAGGCTACCTAGTAGCGATGTTGCGTAGTTTCCACCTTATCATGAATTCAAATATTTATACTTAAATTAAAAATGTAAAAAACTTTATTGTGTATACTATAATTATGTTTATTAATATAGTATATTGAAATCTATTAAAATTAAACTACTAGTTCATATAATACTCATACAGAACTAATGTTTCTTAAAATTTACAATAAAATATCCAAAGTATATGTTTCCAATCGGCAACACTGTACCCCTGTCAGTCATTTTACGACATTAGACTGTGAGTTTACACATTCTTTTTCTCTCTTTACGGGTACTAAGTGTAAACAATAGTCACTCCCCACCAGCCCATCAACGTAGTTGGTTCACGCTTCAAACAAAGCATACGGTAGATTTCATCATGTTCCTTCTTGAGGTAGTTCTTTGGTCCATACACAAGTAAAGATATGTATTTTTTTATAAAATTATGCAAATAATTTACAATATATATATTTACGTGGGTATAATAATTACCCATGTTAAGTAATGTAAATTTTAGTAGATCCTACAGTATACTGTTAGCAAGAATTAACCCATTTGTATTTTATGAAAATAAAATTCTCTTGTGATTTGCAAATATTTTAGTTTTCAAGCGCTTTATCCGTAAAATTTACTCCAGCCACCAAGTAGTATGTATTAACCAAATTTCCGAGACGAGAGAAGTGAACGTAACATAAATTTTTCCCAATTTACGGTTTTATTCAAAAATTTAGGGGAGCCTGGGGCTAGTTGCTTCGAGATTGATGTTTATGTATTCTTTCGGTGTACTAAGCGCCACTTTTTGTATGATAACTACGACAAGTTGGATTTTTTGCACGTGTGAAAAGTAATAGACGTAGATTGTCTGTTCAAGAGGTGCCAGAGATATTAAATAAAAACTACAGTGGGTTAGGCTAAATGTGACACCCAGGGTAATTGTGACATGTCCTATTATAATTCTTCTTAACAAGTTTAAATCAAATCGAAATTTCACGCGAAATATTTAATACTGTCAAAAACCTAATGCCAGGGTTGGATTGGATATAAACTAGTTTAGAAGAATTATAACAGGACATGTCACAATTACCCTGGGTGTCACATTTAGCCTAACCCACTTTAGTTTTCAGATGTACTCTTAGGAAGGTCGTAGCTCCCTACCGGACCTACCTTTATAGAAACTTTTTTCATATTTTTGGACCACCTCTTAAAATGTTGTACCTTATTTCTGAATCACCCTGTATAAAAAACTACTATACTATTTTAACATACTTAGTTTCTGCACAGAAGGATTTTGTTTACTTGAATATGAAGAAGGAAATAAAAATCAGACAATCTCAACACACGATTCGCTCACCGCAGTACTGAGAAGAATCTAGCACATGCGCACTGGTTTGCTTATTTTTGTTTTGACGGATGTCAAAAGTCGCTTCCGTTTAGGCAGTTGTAGTTTTATGAAATAGTTTAATTTGAGTGGGGTTACGGTGCGCATCAGGTCACAAAAATGAACTATATTTTTGTACTGATTTCTGGTTTTATTACTAAAACTTACTGTCTTGAATATAATTAGGTGCGGAAAATACAGTTTTTTTGTTAGAATATATAGCAAAAGATTGTTAAAATACTCACGAATTTCTGTTTGATTTTTTTAATCGGGGCGTTGGTTTACGTTAACAATGGTTTGGTTTGGTAGTTTGATGGTTTGGTGTTTTTTTTTTAATGGGAGGCTTTGTTTTACGTTAACAATGGTTTGGTTTGGTAGTTTGCTGGTTTGGTGTTTTTTTTAATGGGAGGCATTTTTCAGATACGATATTTCAGAATTTAGAAGGCGATATATTTTAAGAATTAAATGTTTATTAATGAATATTCCGCAATTTTTTTTTTACGAAAATACCATTAAAAGCGAGTACTTTTAGCCAATTAAAAAAAAACTATTATCTCACAAAGAAAAAAGTAGATATGTTTCTAAAATTCTGCAAAAGAATGTTACATAACCTTAAAATAATTTTTGGCATACGTCAAAACAAAAATAAGAAAATCAGTGTGCATGCGCTGGATTCTTCTCATTACTGCGGTGAGTGAATCGTCTCAACACTTACATGATTGAGATAAATTTGCAATTTTGGCGAATGCGCTATCATTGGAAAACTGACATCCCTACATGTAATTTCCTACTCTTTAAGATCCCCACTCCATACATTCCTAGTCTACAACAACCGTACACGCTACACTGAGATAAATTTTTACATCCACCTGCATGGGTAATTTACTTGCAGCTGCTGCTGATGTGAATTTACACTCGAAGCGTTAATATAAATGCGGTGTGTATTATATTTTTACATCCAGTGTGTAAAGTCCAAACCAACGCGTAAATTACATGATTGAGATAAATTTGCAATTTTGGCGAATGCGCTATCATTGGAAAACTGACATCCCTACATGTAATTTCCTACTCTTTAAGATCCCCACTCCATACATTCCTAGTCTACAACAACCGTACACGCTACACTGAGATAAATTTTTACATCCACCTGCATGGGTAATTTACTTGCAGCTGCTGCTGATGTGAATTTACACTCGAAGCGTTAATATAAATGCGGTGTGTATTATATTTTTACATCCAGTGTGTAAAGTCCAAACCAACGCGTAAATATACTTTTTACCTAAAACCCTACACAAGTTTTAACAACTCAAAATTTGCAGGCCAGTGTCACCGCCTAAATAAGTAAAATATTACAAAATGTATGTTTTAAGGATATTGTATTAATCACACTTTTTAAATATTTACTTTTAATCAACACTTACCAACTATTTCTTTGAAAAATCTAGCACACATAAAATTATACGTACGCTCTTACAAACGTAAATAATTATTATGGTCGACAGCCACCAGACTCGATGAAGCAGGAATTCTGGCTTCTCGAGTCGCGATTGGCTGGCTTGTACATCAGAAGTGTGATTTTTACACTTCGGGTGTATTGTTGCTAAAGGTATGTTTATAAAAATACACTTTCTTGAGCTCCGAGTGTATTGTTGCAGAAGGTATGGATGTAAAAATACACACTCTAGGTCAAAATCACCTCACCTGTGTAGCGTCACATCAATGTTGATGTACATTTATATAAAGGTCTAAAATTTACACATTTATAGAGTGTATTTTTTACACCTTTTCAATGTAATTTCTTTCAGTGTAATCTTGAATACAAATTAAGTTTTAGTGACTTGACAATGCAAACCAACAGTTAGTCCTGTTAGTAGGAAATCTACACATTATATAATCATTGACAGTTAAATCTGAGCTGCTCGGTTTCGGAAGATCTGCCGAGATTTTTTAAAAAGCATTAATAGGTTTTATCAAGGTGGGCATTGAAATCTTACATTTTACAACATAGTTTGATTTAGTTTGACAGGTAAGAATTAGTTTTTAAAGTAAGGGTATTTATTTGTCAAATTTAAAACATACCAAAGCAAAAAAACAATATCCGCTTTAATTTTTCTTCTAAAAATTAAAATTAGTAAAATAAAATTTATCGGAAAAATAAAACAACCTAATATACATAACTTTTCTGATTATAAGGCATTATAAGAATAATTTAAATAGTACAATACAAAAAAACTAACAAAAATTCCAGTAGTTACTGTATTTTACCCTGGATGGTTTTTGTCAAAAGCTTAACCCAACTTTTAAAATCTCTTGTTAAAATATGATGTAAAATTTACGATTTAAATGCCTCCCTTGATAAGACCTATTAATGCTTTTTAAAAAAAATCGGCAGAGATAATGGATTTTTTCATCAGAAATGACCACAGTCGACTTAGTACCTTATGTTACACTGTTTGCTTATTTTATATAAATTTTGACCAGAGAATTTAAATCCATTCACAGAAACGGTCTATTGATTACCATTTCGGAAAAAAGTATCACTGAGGCTTTTGCATCTTATTTTCTCAAAAAATATGCATATTAGCTTATCGATTAATGACAAATTTTGTCAAACACTTATTATTACTGAATTATTGTTCTGACACATTATGACAGATCTTTAATACACTGCACTACATTTAAAACAAAAATAACCTACCCAATACTAGAGTCACCTCATCTTAGTCTTACTTTGTTTTTTCGTTCTCTTTCGTTAGTTTTCGGTTTTTGGACGAAAACCAGAGCAAAAACAGACCAAGTACAGATGAAGTGACCCTACCCAATACATCTGCAACTATTTTTTCTGAATGGAGCTCTCTACAACTAGAATTATGAAACAAAAGACGTCTACCCTATCTCTATCTCATTTGTGCTACACTTTCTAGCCAACCAAATAAATACTGTATTTGTTTTTCATACAACAAATACAGTATTTATTTGGTTGGCCGGAAAGTGTAGCACTTAGCGACACGAACGAACATAGCTTATGTGAATCTGTAGAATAAGATAATTCTACTAAAATTTAGATGGCGCCAGTAATTTCTTTAATAAAAATAATATAGTTACACTTTTCGCCCGGCCAAGTAAATATTGTATTTGTTCAACAAAGAACAAATACAGAATTTGTTTGGTTGGGTGGAAGTGGGAGTGTATGTATGTCTTCTATCCTTTTTGGGTAGAACTTTTGTCCCTGTCTAATCTAACGGGAGAAATCGCTATTGAGAATTGATAGACAATTTATGTGAACGGATTTTAAATCTCTGACCAAAATTTATATAGAATAATCTAAAACAGTATAAAATAAAGTTTTATCAAGTCCGCTAGGGTCACTTCTAAGGAAAAAAGTCCATTATCTTCCGAAACCGTGCACCTAAGATCCTACTGTTAATGGTTTTATAATGTGTAGACCTCCTAATAGCAGGATTAACTCTTGGTTTGCGTTGGCAAGTCACTAAAACTTAATTTGAATTCAAGATTAGCGTGCCTACTCCGTAATATTCCTACTTCCTCTTTCCCAATAATCCTACCCCCTATAACCCTAATTCTAGCTATAAGCGCTTGATTATCAACTTCGTTTATTTAAAGGCAATGCATTTTGAAGATCAATACAAAAAAAAGGATCATATACCTAGCGTATAACGCATAGCTCAGATTTTAAGCATGTGTTGTAATAAACTTAAGCTTATCCCCAAATACTTAAAATATTATTTTGTATAGTTAATTTTATATTATTTAGAGATACACGAAAACTTTTCTGTGTAGCGTTAAACGTATAAAATAAAAATTAATTTATATTTTTATACAAATAATGATATTCGTTTTGTCTTATTTTAATGCAGAAAAAAGGAAGTAGAGAAAAGGTAAGTAATAATTCATTAATTTTAATTAAAAAAGAATACTATTTAACGAGCGAAAGACCGGCAGCTTAACAAAGTGTAAATATTGTTACCAGAGACGTAGTTCACCTAAAAAGTGTGACGTATTTTATCGACGACCCCTTAATAAACTGTCTAATAAACTGTCATAACACATAACTTCTAAAATCGTTTATATTTCGTAAACTGTAAGTGACAATATAAGCCCTTATATGGCGGGGGTTCACAATACTTAACAACAAGTATCACAAAATACTTCAGTTAAATTTTTTTCTCTGCGTGTATTGGAGTTGCCTGCTAGAGTCCAAACTAGAGAAGATTTCATAATTTAACCGCTTATCAATTTAAAAAGTCGAATACGACGTTCTTTTGGATGTGAACGTATTAGAGAATATAGTTTCGTCACGTTTTTAGGTTTCGTGTTAATTTTGGCGCGCACTCGTGTGTGCAAAACTTATTAGGCGAAGTAAGTATGTTGTCAATTAACATCAATTTGTAATTGCTTTAAAACATTAACCTATATTGCATATGATCCATTATAAGTTTCAGGAACAAAATTAAAAAATAAGGTTAAAAAAAAATTGATTACTGATTTAGGGATTTTTGTTTTGGGTTGGCATTACAGTTTACACCATGTTGAAAATTCTAAGAACAAATGATATTTTGATATATTTTATAGTCATCTCTTCTCTTTTTCACTGCAATTAACCAAATTTTAACACGGTAAAAAATAACCTAAACTCAAAATTTAGTAGAAAATTAAACTTTAAAGCGACACTGACATTTGCACGGA
Source organism: Brachypterus glaber (assembly GCA_958510825.1). NCBI lineage: Eukaryota > Metazoa > Arthropoda > Insecta > Coleoptera > Kateretidae > Brachypterus > Brachypterus glaber. The sequence continues at coordinate 74,092,975 of OY294046.1, forward strand.
AAACGTCAAGCGATAGGCTTTTGTCTGTTGCCAACACAAAAGAAAAAAAAGTAGCCACCTCTTATGGGCCTATAAGAACACGCAAAATGCGTGTGAATATGAGCTTATAAGAGTCGCAAAATAGAAAAAACTCCTTATTTGTATTTTGACGCCCAAGCGTTGTATGAAAGAAGGCTCGAAGTTGCACTTTACGCATCAATCGAGCCACGGTCTTGATGCGACTTCGAACAGTCTTCCCTAAAACTTTCTAGCAATGTATTTTTTTAATAAATGTGAAAAATGCGACTACGATAATTTTTTTGTAGTACTTGCGACTTTGATCAGTTTTCCAAAAAACAACATTGCAAGAAATACAACTTTGAACGTTTCCTTCCTGTAGTTTTATATTTAATTCAAAGCAATAAAAAAAGCCATGAATTATTGAGACATTTTAAGAGAAATAAGTAAACTTTAAATAGTGTTCGGCTATCTAACTGCGTCTCTTTGCACTTATTTATTTAAACTAAATTTAAAACCAAGCTTTAAAGTTTGGATATATTTCTTTTGGGAAATAGTTTCTCTAAAACGATGCACTTAAAATTAAATTACGTCAAAAGCTTTTATAAAATTTTATATACATGGAAAAAAAGATAATTCTTTTTTTTTGTAATTTTATTTTACCTTTTAGGTGGTTTTTAAATTTTTCTTCTATTGAGAATACTAAAAAAGTTACGTCCAGAAACAAGGTATTACCTTTTAGGGAGATGGAGAAAAATGATAATAACATTTTTAATGTAATTTTATTTTACCTTTTAGTTGATTTTCAAATTTTTCTTCTGTTATGAATAATAAATAATTTATGTCCAGAAACATTTTTTTTACATTTTGTGGATGAGGGAGTGCTGGAAAAAATGATAATTAAATTTTTTATGTAATTTTATTTTACCTTTTATGAGGTTTTTAAATTTTTCTATTATGAATAATTTTTTTTTTAATTTTGAGGGGGGGGGGTTGGAAAAAAATGATAATCAAATTTTTTGTGCAGTTTTATGTGGTTTATATATTTTTCTTTTGTAAATAAAAAAAATAGGACGAAAACAAAAAAATTAACCCCCCGTTTACCCCTTCACCCCGACCGATTTTGCTCAAATAAAAATAAATCTGCATACCCAATTTCAAGTCGCTAGCTCAAAGCGTTCTTAAGTTATCATGGATAAAAGCAGACAGACCGACAGACAGACCGCACCGCTGATTACGAAAAATATAGTGAACAATTTTAATTTTTTTGCACATTAGGGTGGTTCAAAATTTAGCTGAAATTTGGTATAAAGGCTTCTTTTGTTAATCCTAATGCGGACCAATACACAAAAACCTAAAATTCAAAATGGCGGGATAAATATCGCCGATTTATTTTTTATCTTGACAAAATTAAAAAAAAAATGGCATAAAACAAAAGATTACGTAAAAAGTCAATTTTTTATGATTTTTTTTCTCTATATGTAATTACCGTAAAAAATGACTTCAGTGCCTGGCCTAAAATTCATGCAAAAGCCGGTTCTGATTAATCGATACACTAGGATGCATATTTTTTGAGAAAATAGGATGCAAAAAGCCTCAGTGATACTTTTTTTCGAAAAGACAGAAAGACCATTTCTGTGAATATAGATTTTACTGCTGATGGTTTTATAATGTGGAGACATTCTACTAACTGGGTTATCTCTTGGTTCGCATTGGCAAGTCTCTTAAACTTAATTTCCATTCTGATAACCCACTACGCTACATGTTACGCACATTCTATGTCATTTCATATCGACAAACAGGGCCCTTTACTTCAGAACTCCACAATTTGTTCCTAGACTACAAGAAACCGTTTATTAAATTATTATGAATGTTATTTTTAATAACATTATTTGTTGTTAATTGATAGCACTATTAATCATTACAGTAATGTACAGTTTTCTTAAATGCAGTAGATGTAACCGGAACTAAATCTGAAGACATTCAGAAATATATGAAAACATTTATACAGCCTGTTCCAGAACTCGCGTACCGAAATTTGAGGGTATATTAAAAACCCTCTGGAAAATATGAAAAAAATGTCAAAAAAACTCCATCTTCGTTCAATTCAAAAATAAGAACGCTTTAAGTGGACCAATACTGTTGCTGATTATAAATTACCATTAAAGGTTGAATTTGTAGCTATGGAAGCAAATTTAATTATTGCAGGTACATATTCTGTAGGTTGACATGGTGATTAATGTGACATAAATATTTATTAATGTCATAAAAAAATATCAAAACTTTCATGATGTTTACTTTAGAAGAGTATTGCGAAATGCTAATTTTATATGGCGAGTGTGGCCGGAGTGCTTCAACTACATCTGTAGAATATTCTATTCGTTTTCCCAATAGAGAACATCCTAGCAGAAATGTTATTTTAAGATTGGTGCAAAGGGCAAGAAATTCTGGAAATTTAACTCCAAACAAAAAAGAGATTGGAGGCAGTGCATTTCTCAGAAACGGCAAGAAGCCAACTCGACATCAGTTTTCCAAATAGTTGGATAGGCCGTGGGGGTCCCAGAAGGTGGCCTCCTAGATCCCCTGATCTCACTACAATGGACTTCTTTTTATGGGGCCATGTAAAAAATTTAGTGTATAAAAATATGCCAGACACTGTAGAAGAACTAGGAGACCGAATACCTGAAGCGCTTGAGTCAGTAACTCCAAATATGATTATTGATGCCAGGAGAAGTCTGTTAAAAAGAGCTGCTTTATGTGTTCAAGTTATATTCTTTAGCATGCTTCATACATTGAACGCGAGTTTGCTAAAAATAATTCATCTTTTAGAGTTCATTAAACACAGGACAGACATATCAAGATTTCTTGCCACGATACTAATGCTTGTTCCAGATTATTCTTCAAACGTCTAAATGACAGCTTCTTTATTACCAACACTTTTTGCATTTCGCGAAGTGTCTCCAACCACTTTTCTGTTTGCGTCCAAACTTCCAAAATTCCTTGCCCTCTGCACCAATCTTAAAATTACATTCTAGCTGGAATGTTCTCTTTTCGGAACACCGATAAAAAATTTTCCTATGTTCATTACTTTGAAATAAATAAATAAAATTCAGGTATTGTATTTTTATTTTATTAATTTGTATTAAGAATTTATAGCCAGTAAATCAATTAAAAGATCTGAGTTTCTAATAAAAAAAACACTACATTCAGCGCGCTGAATGGAGTTGCAGCGGCAGTTTGTTGCTGACGTCTAAGACGGGTATCATAAAACCACCGCCGTATGGAGTGACCCTATAAAAATAGAATATTTGATAGCCTCTGTCGGTTTTGTCAAAATATAATAACCTAAAAAGATTCTAAAGTTGAAAGTCTTAAATTAAAATTCAACCATAGTTACTAATAAGTAGGGAAAAACTAATTTTTAGGTAATTTAACATCAGCAACAGGATTGGTCAGATTAAATAGCTTCCTTTTCAATTAGTATTGAAGATGGATTTTTTTTTTAATTTTTTTCATATTTTCCAGAGAGTTTTTAATATACCTTCAAATTTCGTTACGCGAGTTCTGGAACAGGCTGTATTTTAATTGATGAATGTAATAGTAATAATAATAATATGTTAAATTAAGATATGTAATGCAACGCATTTCATTATATGCTATTCACAGCAAAAAAAAAATGAAAAAAAATCAACAACTTTTATTTATTTAAATAAGTTAAGAATTGACAGTCTATAAAAATATATACTGCACGTTTGTCGATTAATAACCGAAAAATATATATATAAGAAAGTTATCTATCTGTCGTTAAAATCAAATGGACAGGAAACAGTGAATAGTACCATTTCATCCTTTTTGGGAATCATCAGCACTGTGTATCCTGTATGTTGCTAATATTCAAATAAAACGTTAGATAGATATAAAAGCATGGTGCCATCTATTGATGTGGTCACTGTTATCTGTTCATTTGTTCCCAAAAGGCAAATCGCCACAATTTAGGGTGTACAGTAACGTGCATTCAAAATGCCACGGACCTAAACCATTATATAAACCTTTATAGGTTTTTAGGTTTATATAATGGTTTAGGTCCGTGGCATTTTGAATGCACGTTACTGTACACCCTAAATTGTGGCGATTTGCCTTTTGGGAACAAGTGAACAGATAACAGTGACCACATCAATAGATGGCACCATGCTTTTATATCTATCTAACGTTTTATTTGAATATTAGCAACATACAGGATACACAGTGCTGATGATTCCCAAAAAGGATGAAATGGTACTATTTACTGTTTCCTGTCCATTTGATTTTAACGACAGATAGATAACTTTCTTATTTTATTTATTTATTTTCCTCTCATAGAGCCAGATTTTTTCAGAAAATTTCAAGTCGATCGGATGTCTTTCTTGAGTTATCGTGACATCAGACGGACATACCGACATCTTATTTTTTCATGAAACAAATTTATATCCAAGAATTCTATGCCAAGGACGTATTTTGAAAATTTTGGAAAATTCGAAACTATCGTATAACACTATTCTAGCGCAGGCGCTGTGAATAGTATAATAAGATACTCTACAGTTAAAATATTTAACTTAATTTAATTTATTTATTTAGGTAGCAAATGCTAATAAACTCTACAATGGGTTTATATTATTAATTAAATTTGCAAAAATAAAAATTTAAAAAAATATATGTATATATATTTTTTAATTATTTTTTTTTTGCAAAACGAGAGGTTGTTAAATAATATTTTTTAGCGACGGAGTACACTAAGAACAAATGATATTTTGATATATTTTATAGTCATGTCTTCTATTTTTCACTGCCAAGTAACCAAGCCACAATTTTAACACGGTAAAAAAAACCTAAATTCAAAATTTTGTAGCAAATTAAACATTTAAGCGACGTTGACATTAGCACGGAAAACGTCAGGCGATAGGCTTTTGTCTGTTGCCGACCCCCCAAAAAAAAAAAGTACAGACCTCTTATGAGCCTATAAGAACACGCAAAATGCGTGTGATCTTATAAGTGTCGCAAAATAGAAAAAAGAGGTTTAAAACAAATACTCTTTGAGGCAAAAATAATTAACAAATGAATATTTAGGGTGAATCAAAAATAAATGTCAAAAAATATACAGATAAAAAACTATTTTGCACGTCCCTGGTTAAAGTTACCAAATAAAAATAACATAAAATAATAACCTTTATCCAATACATACAGATAATAAGACAATTACCAGCTTTATTTTAAATAGATAAACTCAATAATAACCCCCGCGTAGCTTTTACTTTATTGAGTGGATAATTATTTATTTTACCCACTCAACTGTCACTTGCCAAATTAGTTTCTTGTAAATGTCATTAAAATTTTTAATAAAAATATGAATTCCTAAGCTATTTATTGGATAAAACCTTGTAGGGCACTCATGGGTAAACCGATATTGCCCTCTCGAAAATTAACCTGCTTGGCTGACGCCTCGCAGGTTAATTTGCTCATGGGCAATATCTTACTTTACCCACTAGTACCATAAATAACTATTATCCAATACATACAGATAATAAGACAATTACCAGCTTTATTTTAAATAGATAAACTCAATAATAACCCCCGCGTGGCTTTTACTTTATTGAGTGGATAATTATTTATTTTACCCACTCAACTGTCACTTGCCAAATTAGTTTCTTGTAAATGTCATTAAAATTTTTAATAAAAATATGAATTCCTAAGCTATTTATTGGATAAAACCTTGTATGGCACTCATGGGTAAAGCGATACTGCCCTCTCGAAAATTAACCTGCTTGGCTAACGCCTTGCAGGTTAATTTACTCATGGGCAATATCTTACTTTACCCACTAGTACCATAAATAACTATTATCCAATACATACAGATAATAAGACAATTACCAGCTTTATTTTAAATAGATAAACTCAATAATAACCCCCGCGTGGCTTTTACTTTATTGAGTGGATAATTATTTATTTTACCCACTCAACTGTCACTTGTCAAATTATTTTCTTGTAAATGTCATTAAAATTATTAATAAAAATATAAATTCCTAAGCTATTTATTGGATAAAACCTTGTATGGCACTCATGGGTAAAGCGATACTGCCCTCTCGAAAATTAACCTGCTTGGCTAACGCCTCGCAGGTTAATTTACTCATGGGCAATATCTTACTTTACCCACTAGTACCATAAATAACTATTATCTAATACATACAGATAATAAGACAATTACCAGCTTTATTTTAAATAGATAAACTCAATAATAACCCCCGCGTGGCTTTTACTGTATTGAGTGGATAATTATTTATTTTACCCACTCAACTGTCACTTGTCAAATTATTTTCTTGTAAATGTCATTAAAATTATTAATAAAAATATAAATTCCTAAGCTATTTATTGGATAAAACCTTGTATGGCACTCATGGGTAAAGCGATACTGCCCTCTCGAAAATTAACCTGCTTGGCTAATGCCTCGCAGGTTAATTTTCTCATGGGCAATATCTTACTTTACCCACTAGTACCATAAATAACTATTATCAATGTAAAGGCATGTGCAAAAATTCGTTACTGTGGTTCATAGGGTTCCAGAGATATTAAATAAATACTACTTTTCAGATATACCCTTAGGAGGGTCGTAACTCCCTTAGGGCTCATTCCGGACCAACCCTTATAGGAACTTTTTTCCATATTTTTGGACCTAGAATCGCCCCTTAAAATTATCTGACTTTTTTTATTCACCCTGTATGCTAAAATGTCAGTTTTAACAGTAGCATGTACAAATTCATTTTATCTGGAACAGGAAGTTATTATAATAATAAAACTGAAATATATTTTATAATATAAATCCGTTATCTTAAATAATATGTTGTCTTTAATAATATGGTTCATTATATTTTGAGATGCACATGATCCATTATAAATGCAAAAACAATGCATTCGAAATGTCATGGGTATTATTCTTGTTTTTAATAATAGTTTAGTTTAGTTTAGTTTAGTTGTTTCAATGCGGGGTTCATAGCCCTCAACACCTGGTCCCTAGGGACCTTTGTGTTTACCGCACAGACCTCCTCAGAGCATCCCTGTTTCTTTTAAAAAGTCCAGGTATGGTTTCAGGGGAGTGTTCATGATCTCGTTTGGTTCCAGAGAGTCGTTCCCAAAGTACTTCCATCTTAGGCCTATTAGCGATGGACATTCACATATGAGGTGGTAGGGTTCTTCATCCCCTTCCCCACATCTCCTGCACACGGGGCTCGTAATCTGTCCCATTACGTGTCGGTGCTTGTTCAGTAAGCAGTGTCCAGTTATTATACCCGTTATTGTTCTCAGTTGACTCCTGGACATGCCTAGAAGTAAGCTGGTTCTTTTCTTGGTAGGTCATCCTAGGAAGAGTTTGGAGTGCCTCATTCTAGGAGCATCTATCCAGTGTTGCTGGTGTTCATCCCGCAACATTCTCCTGACCTCGTGTCTGGCTTTTTTAATAATAACTTATTAGGGAACGTTTAAGTATTACGTAACGCAAAATGTACCAAAATTCATACTTCATACCTCGGTTCTCGCGTTATTCAAGGCTGTAGAGATTCAATATTTTTTCTACCCCCTCCCCCTAACACTCCCCCTATTAGGGCGGGTAGCCAAAATATGAAATCTCTATAATCTATAATAACGCGAGAACAGGGGTATGAAGTTTATGAATTTTGGTACAATTTGCGTTACGTAATACTTGAACGTTCCCTTAACTGTTATGTAAAACTAAAGCTGAAATTTTTTCTACAAAACACCTTTTTTATTGAGTGTGTCTTAATGTTTAGCATGTGCTAAGCTTCTCGTTGCCCAGTTTTAATTTCTCCAGAAAAATTAATGTTGAGTTAAATTGACAATGTCTAATTATATGAAATTAAAAATATGTATTTTATATGATAAAAGTTTAGGATTATACTTAATTTATACTTACATTATTTATATTTTGTATTATTATTAGTTTTGTAATCGTTGTAACTAACTCTGTAATTGGGTGTATTCCTGTCGAGTTTTTTATAAACAAATATTTTTAATTGGTAAGGCATAAGTATAGTGTCGCAATTCAAATACTTAGGGAATATTCTAAACTTTGATATCTCCGATAATCTCGACATTCAGAGACACTACAAAAAGTCCTCTGCGTCCGTGCTAATAATAATAGCCCGTCTTTTCTCCAACTTTGCATATTTGAAAAGTAATATTAAGATTATAAATGCTTCGGGCTCGAATTATTAATATGCTAGCATTTTTGGTTGGTGTTAAATTTAAAATAATTTGACTGTTAACGCCAAAATTGCAATTTATTATAAATGAACCAACAAAAAAAAGTATTGTTCATTCCTGAAACCTAATCCATTATTGAAAATTTAATATTCAAAATAGCGGATCCAAAATGGTGGGAAAATTTAACGAATTTTAATTAATTTTGATAAAAAACTAGATGAAACGTTGCAAGCACCCTGTTAAAACATCGGCACTATTGTACACTAGAGCCAACTAGTTTGCAAATTTCAAACTAGGTGTTTTGTTTGATTTTAAATTTTGTATCTTTAAAACAGTATGTTTTAGCAAAAAACTATATATTACATTTTTTATAGGGCTTAAAAAGAGCTTTTATTTAAAATATAATTTTTTGAAATCGGGTTATAAATATGTGAGATATGCTGAAAAAACCTTTTACTGCTTTAAACGCCAATATCTCGAAAACAATGCGTTTTAGGAATACGTTGTTTATAACATTTTTTGACCAATTTAAAATTATCTTTTATATAAGTGCTAAATTAACCAAATACAATAATAATTGCCTTAATTATAAACAAAAAACGCTAAAAATAGGAGTTTTACCCTATTTTTACCCCCTTACCCCCAATCGTTTACCCCCAAAATCTAATCAGCTCTTCGGAATACGATAAGAAACAATATGCAAAAAACCGCAAGTCGATATCTCATGCCGATGTAAAAATAGAATTTAGTAGTTTTCGAGGTTGCTGAAACCGAATCCACTATCAAAAATTATAAATTAAAAATGGATACCTACCTACGTTACAGTCTCGTAAAGTTCTTTATAAAAAAAAATGATTTTATGAGAAAAATCTTAGAAGAAAAAGTTATTAGCGTACAAGAAAAGTACGAAATAAAATCCTGAAAAGGCAATTTGATGCAGCCCTATTTAATTTATTTATTATATCTGTAACTAACGTTGGTTCGGATAGTAAACCGGCCATTACACTCTATGACGTAGAGTCATATAATTTAATCTAATTCAAAGAGTAACAGAATCGCAATGAATTTTAAAACAAAAGATATTAAAAGAATTTGTTTCGCTATAATAAAATAATAAAGCGAAAATATTAATTTACAGTATTAATAATAAATCGCGAAGTGAGAAGGAAAAGGTTACATGAGAAAGGACATGGCACAATTTATAGGGAATTTTGGCCCTCGGTGAAATTCGCTAAATTTTTTATATGTTTTAGTTTATACTTTTTTAAAAGGAATTAGGAACGTTTCAAGCACTTTGTATGTACAGTTTTTTTTTCTATAAGGAAAATAAAAAAATATTTTTGCCCCAAACTCCTCATAAAAATAAGTTTAATTAGCTTAATGATTAAGAAAAAAGCTTGATTGGTATAAGCCAAACTGATGTCTGTCAATTTTTTTATATATTATTAGTAATATAAAATTAATTTAGCATGGCTTTTAGAGCCTTTTTTCAAGTAAATTGCTTTGTATGCCGTCAAGGTGGTCAACAGCAGATGCCCCGAATGGGAGGAAATGAAAACATTTTATTTATTTTTTTATAAAAATGTCCTAATGTAATACTGTGAAAAAGAATTGAATCAAGGACACATGTCTTTTGATAAGTACAACACCATAATCTCTTATTTTAAGGCTAACATCTTAAATGAAGAGCGCGGATTTCCATTCAAAGACCCGCGCCAGTTATTAGGTTCATAAGAAATGCTAGTCCAAAAATAAGAGAATTTGGCTTAAAATATAATCGAAAGATGCATTTTCTTGATTCATGGATCCTTTTTTTTAGTGTTCATATTTTAAATCATATCGAGGGCTTCATAGCAAAGGGTCATATCTGCTACATGTTAACACGGTTGATACAGCCCTGTTATGAAGCCCTCGGTATGATAGTTATATTGGATAATTTATTCTATGCAGAAACACAGTATTTCACTTTCAACTTAGTTTTTCTGTTCTGTTTTACTTCTAATTTTATTATTTTATTAAGTTCTGGAGTTTTAACATGGGTTCCAGTACATTATATTACAAAAACACATATTCAATTTCTTCTATGTAGAATTTTGGAAATAATTGTTTTTTTTTGCCGTACAAAAAATAAGGGATACACTTTCGGCATTAAAATCGCTTATTATTTTACATTCCCTTAAAACGAATTTCTATTCTGCTTTTCTTCTTATTTCATTCTTTAGTTCAATTTTATATACGTTTTAGTACTTTTTACCAGGTTAGGAAATAACTTATTTCACGTATTTCACTAATTTAGTCCTTAAGAAGTATTTCTGTTGCACTTTTCTTCATCTTATTTAATTATTCTGTCCAATTTCAATATGTATTTCATTACTTTTTCCCAATAAAACTGACAATTTAGTCTAAAAAACTTCAAAAATTCGTCAGAATATCCTTCACTGACAAGTTGTCAAACGAAACCATGCCTACTAGAAAAATATTTTTATAAGGAGTGTAGGGCAAAAATATTTTTTTATTTTCCTTATAGAAAAAAAAACTGTACATACAAAGTGCTTGAAACGTTCCTAATTCCTTTTAAAAAAGTATAAACTAAAACATATAAAAAATTTAGCGAATTTCACCGAGGGCCAAAATTCCCTATAAATTGTGCCATGTCCTTTGAATATTTTTTTAGTACTAATAGCAATTTTTATTTTATTATTTTCCCCGGCCTTATTCAGATTAAGCAATTTTCGAATTTATAGACTCCCGATCCGGTTCCTTTGGGTGCTGGAGGCTACAAAAGCCAGGGCCGTGCAAAGGATTTGCTCCTGGGGGGGGGGTTATCAAATTCTACTATCTTAAATAAAAGAACGTAAGCAAGCCCTAGCGCCGCAGGCGACATTTTTTACAAATTTAATGGTCCATCATAATTTTAAATTAGTCTTTAAAATTTAAATTAACTTAATTTAATAGTTTACAAAAATGAGTCTTTTAAATTTAAATTAATTAAATTTAATAGTTTACAAAAATGCACGAAACTTTAGCGCCGCAGGCGAAACTTTTTCTAATTTCACGCATAAGTTCTACAATCCTAAATAGAGAAAAACGTAAAAAAGCCGTAGTGCCACTGACAATTTTTTTTGAAAACTTTAATTTTTTGATCAGTTTTATTATTCTAAATTTCACAAAAAATGCAAAAGGACTCCAGCGCCGCAGGCAAATTTTTTTCCGAATTTCACTCTTAAATTGTAAACAATTTCCAAAAAAGTTCCGACGTATAATTTATTTTAGCTAATATTTAAAATATCAACAAAATGTGTATTATAGGTACTAATTTATCCTAATATAAGCCCATCCCAGCATAATACACCACTCAATTATAAAATTTAAGGCAAGTTTCATGATTTTAAAGTTTTGATTGATCATAACTCAAATCTGTAAGTTATACAGTTGAAACCTTGTTATTCTCATACGACGAGAAATCTATTAGTCTCCGCGATTCTACATTTACTCTGCCTGTTAAAATTTTAGCGGTATGATGCCAGTCCTACAGTGGCCGCCAGAAAAATTGCTTGCTGTCAAAAATTTAAAAGTATTTTTTTACTAATTTTGTATGTTTTAATAATGACTTTTTAAATTAACTTGTAAAAATGGATGAGTAAAAGATACTGACAAAAGTTTTTGAGTTTCCACATCAAACTTTAGGCTTTCAAAGAAGCCTAAGAGTTTTTTGGGACTACTTGGGATATATCTGCAGGTCTTGGGTATACCTGTTCTAGATATTGTATTTTGCGAGCAATGGCTTCGCAGAAGATTTCAGACTTTCCCATTGTTTTAAGATTATATCTTAACGGGCAGTGTCCGGTTAACAGCCCTGTATAGGTCTTTAGGTCCACCTTGCTGAGATCTTCTACTTACCTAATTTAATATTAATAAGCAAATTTCTTAGGTTTGTATAATCATGTTGGAAACATTAACTGGTCTGAGCTTGATAAATTTGCTGATATTAACGAAGCATGTTCATATTTTTACCGAATACTAGAATATGCCTTTGACCAGTATGTACCTCTATATAAACCTAAAGGCAAATCTGCAAGAAAATACCCATCTTGGTTTACAATGGATATTATAAAAAAAATTCGTGAAAAAGAGACGGCTTTTAGCCATTACAGAAAAACCCATAGTTTATACTCCCTCAACAAATTTAAACGACTACGTTCCGAAATAAAATATGATATATCCCAAGCACATACAAGTTATTTAAGAACAGTTGAGGAGTCACTTCAAACTGACCCTAGTAAATTTTGGTCATATGTAAACTCTAAGAAGAAATCTACTCGCATACCTGGTAAAATGAATTTCGATGATAAAGTATATGAGAACCCAGAGTCTATAGTAGATGGATTTGCAGAATATTTCTCTAGTGTATACAAGCAATCTTCTCCGATTAACAACTTTGATTTTAACAATAGTGAGAATTTAACTATTAATCTTTCACGTATATCAGAAAAAGACATTTTATTAGCGTGTAAAAAACTTAAGAATAGTATGACATCGGGTGTCGATAAAGTTCCTAGTTTCCTGGTTAAAGACTGCGCAAAACTTTTTAGCGCACCATTACTTGTATTATTTAATCTGATATTAAAGTCAAGTACTTTTCCTGATTTGTGGAAGATATCGAGGGTTTGTCCTGTGTTAAAGTCAGGTGATCCTGGCAATGTTGGTAATTACCGCCCTATTTCAATTATATGCAATTTCGCAAAAGTATTTGAAAGTATTCTTTACAGGTATATTTATAACGACGTAAAGAATATGTTATCACCTAACCAGCATGGTTTCATGCAAAAAAGGTCTACTGTTACCAACCTTGCCAGTTTCAATGACATTCTTATAGAAAATGTTGACAGGGGTAGACAAGTGGACGTCATATACACAGACATAATGAAAGCATTCGATCAAATCGATCATTATGTACTGTTACATACTCTAAAATGCATAGGGTTTAGCCCGATGTTACTTCTTCTATTTGAGTCTTACTTGCTTAATAGGTTACAATTTGTGCAGTATAACGGCATTAATTCAATTTTAATTTCACCTACATCTGGTATTCCACAAGGGTCTAACTTGGGCCCTTTGTTGTTTTTAATATTTATAAATAATCTGCTGTTGATTTTGGTTTGTTTCAAGCTTATGTTAGCTGATGACTTAAAAATATTTTGTGTTATTTCAAATATTATAGATTGTTTTAATCTTCAACAAGAATTAGATAAGATTAATTCTTGGTGTAATGCAAATAGACTAAAATTAAATATTAATAAATGTAAAGTCGTTACGTATACTCGCAAATTGTACAAGATAGTCTATAACTACAACATTAATAATCAAGTACTGGAAAGATGCAACGATATTAAAGACCTTGGTGTTACATTTGACTCTAAGTTAACATTTTCCTTACATATAAACAATATATGCAATTCTGCGTCTAGATTACTAGGACTTATTGTTCGTAACACCAGGTCATTTAACTCGTCAGCTTGTCTAAAATCTCTATATTTTAGCCTTGTAAGATCCAGATTAGAATACGCATCTTTGATATGGTATCCAATTTATGAGAGTCAAAAAAATCAAATTGAGTCAGTTCAACGAAAATTTTTAAAAATGTTAAATTACAGAATTGAAAGAATTTATCCCCCACAAGGTACCGATCAATTATATCTATTAAACAAATACGATATACTCACTTTAGACGTACGTAGAAAAAATGCTTCATTATGTTTTTTAGTCAATCTCTTAGGAAATAAAATTGACTACATATATTTACTAACTAAAATAAATTTTCTAGTCCCCCGTGGTAACTCAAGACAAGTAGGCACATTTTCTATCTCTTCTGCCAGGACTAATATTCTTTACAAATCTCCGGTGTATATCATGTGCAATAATTTCAATTGCTTAAGCAATGATATTGATATTAATTTTAGTGGTCTAGGTCAAATTCTTTATAGTGAAAATCATAATCCCGCATAATATTTTTTATTAATATTTTATTTGTATTTATTGATAGATATATTTTGTATTTTTGCAATGCAAAAATTTATTTATGTGTATATTTTGTATCATATATGTAGATGTTTATTTATACTTGTCCTGTCATTGGTGTATACTGTTGGTCAATAAAGATTATTATTATTATTCTTATTATATGTAAAAAAACCGTACAAGTAATTTTTCTGGCGTCCACGTATGTACAATTGCGGCGATTGATAGAACTCTGTAGTGCCTGCTAGTATTGCCATCTTGTATTTTTTTTGTAAACTTTTAAATATGGTCGCCGTTGAACTCATATATTAGTTTTCATTTAAGCAAATAAGTAAATTTTTGAAAAAATATCTTTTGGAACCTTTTTGTTTGCACGTCAAAAAATATATCATTAATAGCCTAGCATAAAAAGTGTTGTTTACTAATAAAATTAATATAAATAATAAAATAATTATTTTTTTTTTCAGAATTTGCACGGTAAGCGTGATCGTAACCGAGACAAGCACCAGGAGGAAACCACAGAAGCGGAACCGTCGAGAACACCAGAGGATTCAGTTTGCAGTAACGAAGGCCCCAGTGTTGTTTATGCTGATCTACCGTCCACTGCTCCTCCTGCTTGTAGCAGCTCATTCTACGACAAATGACAAAACGTTAACATTGAGGTTTCTGTTCATAAATCAGGGGAGGTTTTTGAAACTGATATTTGAAGCATAAAGCTTTAAAAATTAGTTTGACACCTTCTATTAGCTATTTATATGTTTATTTTTTTTTAAATAAATACTCTGGTATTCAGTTAAGAAACTTTTGTTGTTTCGACTGATCTACCGTCCAGTGACCCTCCTGCTTGTAGCAGCGCATCCTACGATAAATGACAAAACGTTAATAGTGAAGTTTCTGTTCATAAATTGGGGGAAGTCTTTAAAATTGATCAGTGTCGGACAGGGCAGATAAGAAAAATCCCACTGGGGCCCCGTTATGGGTCTCTCCATACATTGGAGGCTGCCCTTTGTATTAAATAATTTCGTTTGTAAAGCTACTAATAAATCTGGCGTAATTAATTCCTGATGACCTTTTTTTCAGCCATCACCAGTACCCGACATATTTCCAGTTTTATTTTTGCGACGTTCAATTCGATTTGGAACTGTTATTTTTTTAACGTGCTTTTTACAAAAAAAAAAAAAAAACGGATTTTTAAAATATCACTATACGATAGATTTAAAATTTTTTTTTTTTCGAAAAACCAAAATTGTTCTTTATCGTCGGTTAGGCATGCCCCTTAGAACATTTTGGGTGAAAATTAAAAAATCTTAAATAAATCAAACATTTGTGCCCCATTATCTCGAGTAAACCGATTTTCGATTGAATCACCATCGTATTAAGCATAAACAAAAAACCTTCCTAACCAAGTTATAAAGAAAGATCTAAAATCCTACAGTGTAGCGTTTAAGGCGGTGCTGTGAATTAGCTACTTATACGACTTATCGTACAAAAAAATACATGACACAAAAAATGTTGGACATTTGGTCCTCTTTATTTTCATATCACACGTTTTTGTCCTAGGATGCATCGATCTTGATATATTTTAAAAAGTCCCTTTTTTGTGAAAAATACGTTAAAAAAATGACAGTTTCAAATCGAGTTCAATGTCGCAAAATTATTTATTTGCGGCCCTAAACCCTATCTAATAAACCAAAAATCTAAACTCCCTGAATTATTTCCTGGTAAAGCCTCTTTTATTAACTTGTAGACTGGACTATAACTAGAAATACGCCGGGTACTGGCCATCAGTTTTAGTTGCGGGGTAAAAGACTATTACCTTTTCTTAACTTGGGGCTCCTCACGTGTAACAAATCTCACCAGCCTCAGGTTGGCCGATACTGAAAACGATATTTGTAGCTTAAAGCATCAAAAATCTGTCTTGCCAATTCTATTATAGCTAAAATAGCTTCACATTTTTAATTTATATGTTTACTTTTTATGATTATTTTTTTTATATTTAAAACGATCAAAAATTCCCTTTACGGTTCTTAAAAATAACGGAAAAAAAAGGTGTGGTTAACTCAGATCTATCCAACGAACTAATAACTCTTCTCTCTAGAATATGCATTTCATTCATTAAAACTGACAAAAACGTCGGCAACATAAACATTCGTCTGTCTTACTCGCACATCTTTGTTCTAACAGAGACAAAAATACCCGTTACTGGTAATTGTTATTGTTCAGGCCTGAATATACCTATTATTTGTTTACAAACAAACCGAGATGTTGGCGATACTTTATTTTAACGGTATGAGTATTCTAGAAAAAAGAGTTATTATTTCGTTAGATCTATCTTCCACTACTCAATCTGCTTGAAGCAGCTCTACCTCTGACAAATAAAAATACGCTATAATATTGAAGTTTCTGTTTACAAATCTAGACCACTAGATAGGTGGTTTGTAATAGTAGGTGTGTAGCTTGTTTAGTTCCACAGGACCTGTGGAACTAACAAATGACATACTACCGGTAAAAACACATATATGGTTGTGACTTAACATATATGATAATTTCACATATTTTATTAAATAAGTCGCTGGCGCACTCTATAAAAAGTTACCAATATTTGACCTCATTTATTTCATGTATCGTCTGAGTCGCTGACCTGCAATTTTTATGCACTCTGGTGCAACAAAAAGTCAGGCCACACAGTGGCTTAGTTCCACAGGACCTGTGAAACTAAGCAAGCTACACCTGGTGTATTAGGTAAACCATGTAAACTACTTAACTAGCCTAACAAACTTTCCTATCCAGTTCTCTAGACAAATCAAGAAAAATTATTAAAATTGATATTTGTAGCCTTAGAGATTCGAAAAACCATATTGTAAGTCGGTATAATACCACTTGCTTTTGGCACCTCCTGTTATAAAATAAATTTGTTTTTATTGCTGTTTATTGAATTTAAAATTATATGGTTATTCTATTGATAATTATCAATAGAATTATAATAAACAATAGCGTCCAGAATAGCAGAGGATCCAGTTTACCCCAGTGTGGTTTACACTGATCGGCCGTCCACGACTCTTTCAACTCAAATAATTTCTACTGCAAAAAATAGCTAAATTCTAAATAGTTTCGGTACAAAATATAGCTAGGAGATTATTTAAACATATTAGAAACCTTAACACTTCAAAAAGAAAGTTTTGACATATATCGTTTTCTATTATATCTGTTATAATTTATTTGTTTTTGAAATTGAAATATTGGTTTATTGTTAAGCATTTTGCTGACGTTTGTGCACAGAAAGCGAACAAAAATATTTTAATCAAAATACAAACAAATCGAGTGAAAATAATAAAATCAAAAGACAAACTGATATCTATACTAATAATAAATATTATACATTCCATGGGTACAAAAATATGCTGCAGACTTTGATCAAATACTTATAAACTACACGCTTCTGTTATTTAGCAATTTTTGCTTTTAATATATAGCAATCATTCCCAAACAAACTAACATTAAGTACTATATAATTTAGCAATGCTAAATTAGCAACCTGGTAGAAATATTTAGCAACCGTCATGAAAAAAACTTAGCAACTTTTTAATATTTATTCATGAATGATTATTGTGTAAAAATAAAATAGAATTTTTATGTCATACTTTCCAAAACGATCCCCATAATAGGAGACCATACTTTTTTCGTATCCTACACTGATAAAAGGATTTATTTGGATAGACAAATTAAATTATTTGGTTGTGACAAATTTTAATTAAGTCAAATAAATATTTATTTCATGTAAACAAATATTTTAATTTCAAAATAATTTATTAATGGGAACAAAATAGTTTATTTGACAGAAATAAAATTTATTTGTCACAACAAAATAATTTAATTGGCCATATCCAAACAAATATTTAGTTGACACAAATAAACTGTTTTATCAGTGTAGAAAAATGTATTACTTATTGCAAATTATTTTTCTATTTTGCTTATAATTAAATAATACCTACTCAAAAATAATAAACTGCTCAGCAAATGAAGTGGATCCCTAAAAAACTTGACATTTTTTAAATCACTATATTTCAAAAACCGCTAGCCCGTTTTGAAGGATTTTTATTTTACTTAAAAGGCTGGTCTTTTGGCTTTATTTTACAATGAAAAATATTTAGAAAATTAATTATTTATATAATATGCACCGAAATAAGCGCCTATATTTTTTCTTAGGTAAAGTTGTTGCATATCCCGTTTTTGCAAAAAGTATTTTCTTAAAGTTTTAACTACTTATTTTTATAAAACGCTTCATTCTTAACAATTTGTTTTTTCTAAACATGTCTTGAACCTTTTTTTTTTCCAGAGCTATGAAGGAAATTGTAAAAGAGTGAATATTTTCCGAAAATAATTTTTGCAAAAACGGGATATGCGACACTTTTACCTAAGGAAACATACTCGCGCTTATTTCGGTGCACTCTGTATACAGGGTGTATTTGAAATAGGGTAGGAAATTTTAACAGGTGATTCTACATAATAAAATATAACAAAAAGTTCCTATAAACGTATGTCTAAAAATGCGTCATAAGGGAGCTACGCTCCTTTGAAATTGGCTAAAAAAATCGGTTTTTATTTAATAACTCAGGAACCCCTTGAGATATATCAACGAGGTTTTGCACGTCAACTAATCCTAATAAGGCCCATCTTTGTTTGTCATTTTCACGTACTTATTTAAACCAGGGGTGTGCGAAACGGGGGGGCCTTATCAGTTTTTTGTCCCAAACTTTTTTCTGTGTAACTTTTTTGCAATTTTATTTTTGTAATATGATTGCCCAGGTCAAAATACATAAAAAAGGTACTCTTGTTGTAATACTGTAGGATTAACCGTTTTCGAGAAAAATTCATTTGAAGGTGAAATTCCACGGTTCGAGGACGAAAAATTAAATACTAAAATGTCGAAAACCAAAATTTTAATGATGTTATTCTACATCAAAAACTAAGAAAAAAAGTTTCCATACATGTAGGTCGAAAAAACGCTTTTAAAGCTACCATGGCCCTTTAAAAATGGTGCATATTTAGGAGACCATAGCTCCATTAGGATTGATGTTTGGAAGTACCTGTATATGAGGTTTTTTTCTTAGTTTTTAATGTACATTCGCCCTGCATCATTAAAATTTTGGTTTTCAACATTTTAGTATTTAATTTTTCGTCCTCGAACCTTCAAATGAATTTTTCTCGTAAACGGTTAATCGTACAGTATTACAACAAGAGTACCTTTTTTATGTAATTTGACCTGATGAATCATATTTAAAAAATAAAATTGCAAAAAAGTTAAACAGAAAAAAGTTTGGGACAAAAAACTGATAAGCCCCCCCGTTTCGCACACCCCTGGTTGAAATAAATACATGAAAATAACACACAAAAACGGGCCTTGGTAGGATTAGTTGACGTGCAAAACCTCGTTGATATATCTCAAAGGGTTCCTGAGTTATTAAATAAAAACCTATTTTTCTAGCCACTTTCAAAGGGGCGTAGCTCCCTTATGACACATTTTTAGACATATGTTTATAGGAACTTTTTGTCATATTTTATTATGTAGAATCACCTGTTAAAATTTCCTACGCTATTTCAAATACACCGTGTAAATAATTAATTTTATAAATCTTTATGATTGTAAAATAAAACCAAAAGACCAGCCTTTTAGGTAAAAGAAAAATCATTCAAAACGTGCTAGCGGTCTTTGAAATATAGTGATTTAAAAAATGTCAATTGTTTTAGTGATCCACTTCATTTGTCGAGCAGTTTATATTAATAGGTACCTACAAATTTATTTAAAAGTTATTATGTTTAAATCGTAAAATTCATAAAATCTTACGTTTTTATGTATAGGCAATGCCTGTTAAAAGGGAATGCAATAGGGTATAGCGTGGAAGCACTAGTACCCCCAGAAGCTTCAGTGCCTCCCAACAGAGGACGATCCCAGTCGTCCTCATCCAATATAAAACTTTTATTATTAGATATTTTCTTGTTTTATGTGCGTGGAGCATTAGGTATAATAGATGTATTATGTTAAAGTCATAGAGAAGAAAAGAGGACTAAAAGTCTAGCCTGAGCAAGATTATTTTGTGACAGAACGGGGCAGCGAAATGACGTAACGCAATATATCTGACCTTGCGCAGTACGCATCTCTCTCAGCTGTGAAATGCTGTCGGTCAAAAAACAATTCATCACCCCAGTATTCATTTGTCGTATCTCCAAAAATCCCCCAGTAAAAATCTTATTATGTCGAAAAATAGAGATATGCAAACCAATACTGGGGTGACGAATTATTAGTAGTTTGTCTGTCAGTACTGTCAGATCGTCGTTTGTTTCTGTTAATTTTTCGACTTCTACTGTCTTTTAATTGTTTTTTTGCTGCTGAATTTTTAACATGACCTGTATTGTTGCTTTCTGAAGAGCAAAGGGTTAATCCCTGGTGAACAAAATCCCGAAATTCAAACACACCTCGAAAAATTCTTATAAAATAATGTTAAAAAAATATTTCGACGTTTCTTCGTAGATATTTATTGTTTTTTGTAGCATTTTTTACAATTTTTATTTGACACATAAATCTAAGGTTAAAAAATACTTGGCAAAAACAACATTAATAGTGCTCATGTGCAAGTTTATCGCAGATGTGCAAGGCACATTTATCACACTTTTCCGCAACGGCTTTGGAGGTCTTTCCTTGTCTATGGTTAAAGTATGTATAATTTATAGCTAAGCCTTTTACAAAAAATACTAAAATAAATGAGCTGAATTCTTATATGTAGTTAGATAGATCAAAAATGAACTGCCATCAAGGAATTAAAAAACTGTAAATATTTTAAACAAAAAGGATACTCATAAATGTAACGTCTTAAGATATTTTTAAATAGATATTAAAAACGTCCAATTAGTGCATACTTTGGCAGTATAACTGTATTATTATACGAAGCTTATTATATAGAAAATATGGCATTAAGTATTTCAAAAAAAAAATTAAAGAATTTAAAATCGATTAATGCAGTTACGGAAAATTATTAGGTCTCCATACACGAAAAGAATTTCTGTCAGAGCGCACGCTCGCTATCAAGATCTGCTACGATTTACTCACTGCAGTAATGAGAAGAATCCAGTGCATGCGCACTGATTTTCTTATTTTTGTTTTGACGTATGCCAAAAATTATTTTAAGGTTATGTAACATTCTTTTACAGAATTTTACAAAAATATCTACTTTTTTCTTTGCGAGCTAACAGTTTTTTTTTTAATTGGCTAAAAGTATTCGCTTTTAATAGTATTTTCGTAAAAAAAATTGCGGAATATTCATTAATAAACATTTGATTCTTAAAATATATCGCCTTCTAAATTCTAAAATGTCGTATCTGAAAAATGCCTCCCATTAAAAAAAAATCACCAAACCAGCAAACTACCAAACCAAACCATTGTTAACGTAAACCAACGCCTCCCATTAAAAAAAAAAACACAAAACCAGCAAACTACCAAACCAAACCATTGTTAACGTAAACCAACGCCTCCCATTAAAAAAAAACACAAAACCAGCAAACTACCAAACCAAACCATTGTTAACGTAAACCAACGCCCCGATTAAAAAAATCAAACAGAAATTCGTGAGTATTTTAACAATCTTTTGCTATATATTCTAACAAAAAAACTGGATTTTCCGCACCTAATTAGTAGTAAGTTTTAGTAATAAAAACAGAAATCAGTGCAAAAATATAGTTCATTTTTGTGGACCTGATGCGCACCGTAACCCCACTCAAATTAAACTATTTCATAAAATTACAACTGCCTAAACGGAAGCCACTTTTGACATCCGTCAAAACAAAAATAAGCAAACCAGTGCGCATGTGCCAGATTCTTCTCATTACTTCGGTGAGCGAATCGTGATCTGCTGCTAAAGAGCGACTCTCATTTCATGTAAATATGATATGATCTATCACGGGTGAACGGCATTTGGTTGGACCAATCAGGCGATTGAATATAACTGATCTGGGTGGTTATTCTCATTTCGGTGGGTTTTATTTACGCCTGAAAGCCAACTTCACAGTGGTTCTTTTGATAATTTGATTGAGCTAGACCGTGTATCTCCGCCAATATTCACCGAAATGTCAGGCGGAAAAACCCGCACGAAACAAGAATAGACCCTCTGAGGTTGGAGTTCAATGAAGACCAAAATTTGGTCGTTTGGACCTGAAATTAGCTTTGATGCGTTCTGTCTTCTTTTACGAGGCAAAACTTCAAACCAAACTTAAAGTACCCTAGATCAGACCATGACACATTCACCAAAAATAATACTACTGATCTTTTAAACATCTTCTCTCTGTACGGAGGCCTATTTATGCTAATAAATATTTAATTGGTAAGGGACCAACCTTGTCCTATGGAAACCAATTTTCATGAATTATTTCTTTTTTATAATTATAAATAAGTCATGACACATGTTTCGAAAATGAGGTAGTTTTTACCTGTAAACTTATGTTACCATTTTATCAGTGATGTCAATGATATCTGACAGTAACTAAATTCTTTATCAGATATACGGAATATGCGTTTTTCTACGACTGCTTTAGAATGTAAGCAAATACACACACTTTTCAAACACAGAATTAATCCATTCTAGCTCTAGATACGGTATGAATATTCCGTATCAAGTGTTAGAATTAGCACATGTAGTGCCATCTCTTGTTTATAAAAGTAAAGAAAACTGTTGCAAAATTAGCAAAAATATATATATTTTACCATGAAATATTGAATAATTTAATGCAATTTAAAGTTTTGCGTTAAAATTACATAAAGTTTATTAGTTTTTCTTAATATTTGACTAGTTTTTTATCAATTTAGTTCAAAAAATTAAAACTGCTCCATATAATGTTAAATATTTAAACCTGATATCTGTCACAACAATCTGACATAACCTTCAATTTTTACATTATAATTTGTAAATATGTGCTAAAATTAAATAAAAAACTTTTTTAAGTACTGATTATGACACCATTATATTTTAACAAAAATTTGCAGGTTATTCAAAATTTATTGAAAAAAATATATATATTAAGTAAATTAAGATAAATAATGTTTATAAGTTACTACTAAAAAAGCAATTAGTCGCTAATGAACTTAAATGATTATTTTTTAACGTTTTAATTAACCAATCATTTAACAGTATTTCTGACCACGGGTTTCTATCTGTCAAGCATATTATAACCTATAATCTCTACTCAAAATACTGTATAGTATTTTATTTTGAGTTGGTAAGAAGAAACCGGGGCCTCGTGCGAGTTTATTTTCTCAAACTCAGGAGAAGTTTAGCTTAATTTTATATTTATACGATTTTATTCAGTTGTATTTCAACGTTAAAATATAATCTTTCAAATAACAAACGAGTCTTAAACATTAAAAATAATTCAACTGTTTTATTTTGAGTTTGTGGACCAAGGAAACAATTACTCCAGGGGTTATCGCTCATGTCGCCTATTATTTCCGGCCACTAAAACTTTTATGAAAACAGTCTAATTGTTTTTAGTCTCTTGCGTTTTTACAGAAAGTATAATTATAATAATGTTATCTTATAGCTTACCTACTGTAGAAAATCATATTTAAAACGGGTGCATGCGAGGGGGTACATTTTATAATTTTTATTTATCTGCATGGTAAATTACAATCAAAGAACTTTTACCTCAAGAAGGAACATGGTGAAATCTACCATATGTGTAAACTCACAGTCTAATGTCGTAAAATGACTGACAGGGTTACAGTGTTGCCGATTGGAAACATATACTTTGGATATTTTATTGTAAATTTTAAGAAACATTAGTTCTGTATGAGTTTTATATGAACTAGGAGTTTAATGTTAATAGATTTCAATATACTATATTATTAAACATAATTATAGTATACACAATAAAGTTTTTTACATTTTTAATTTAAGTATAACGATCTGAATTCATGATAAGGTGGAAACTACGCAACATCGCTACTAGGTAGCCTGAAAGTCGACTAGCGACATCTACATTTTACACCACAAAGCTGTATCGCGTTTCTGTTAGTAAATAAACAAACAGAAAGATGACACCTTCATAAACATTGGTCTGAAATTACTTCTTGAGGTAAAAGTTCTTTGATTACAATTAAATACGTCATCTGTTTAGTACCCAAATAGCACCAATGATCTAAAAAACTCTCTAATTATTGTATTGTGAATATTTTTATAATAAATTTTTAGATATGCTATGATTATGCTTAAAATTTGCGCTTAAAATTCATAGTCTATGAATGTGCATGTTATATTCTTAAAATTTTCTCCAATCGTTCTTGTAATGCATATTCTAAGAAGTTTATGTTATGAATGTACTTAAAAATAATGCTAGGCACGTGCATGGTATGTTCTTAAAATTTTCTCAAATTATTCTTCCAATACATATTCTAAGAATGTTCTGTTAGATAGTTTATTTGAATTTACCGTTGTTCTGCAGTGCATTGCTGAGTTTGTTGATTTTGACTTTAAAGTCTTGTGATTGGTGATTTTATTAAAAAGTTCAGTGTTTGTAGGATATATAAGATTCCCTACGCATGGAAAGGTACCTATACAAACACAAATTAAATTAAAATGCAAGGAAATCTTAATAATTCTAAAAAGTCCAAACGCCTGTCACTATTCTGGGCATTGACTAGATTTGACAGAAAATAGCTTAGATACGTACCCAGTCCGCACATATATGGATGCAACATGGTAAAGAAAGATTTTTTAGGTACCATGTGCCATATTACATGAGACATAACATACATATGTTTGCTACATAACATGCCCTATAACAGAAAGATTTTTTACGTTACATGTGCCATATTACATAAGATGTAACATACATATGTATGGTACATAACATGCAATATTGCATATTATGTATCATATATATGGTACGAGAACATACACGATACATAAAATGTTATGAATTCAATACTAAATATGGCGTCTATATTATTTTATTTTTTATAGGTTAGAATCACTAATATTTCTTTAAATGATTATTTGCTATTTTTTCTCTAAACATTGGCTTTTTATGTGGCCCATGATTTTTAAGCCTGGTAGAAAGTTTGCTTTCACAGTAAAAATGCACATCGTATAAGAATTTTACCTGATGGATGCTACATATAAAGATATTTATATACTTTAATTATTAGGTTTATCAAAAAGACGTAAAAATTTTCACCATGTCTAAATCCATAACAAGTAAAATTCGGAAACGCCTACTTTTATTGTTATGTACCTAATATGTATCTGATATGTAGCATGTTATGTAACTGATACATAACTTGAGGCGGAATTGTTAAAGTCCAAGGACTATACATGGACTATAAAAATTACATGGCTGCAACATCACATAGAACAGTGGTTATGTAGCTGCTATGTTCCTGCCATGTATTTGTGTTGACTGGGTATATACATTTGCAATGTATAATATGTTGGGCATATTATGCAAGTTTTTTTAGAATGATTTCCCATAATTATAATAATGGTTAAAACAGTTAAAACAGGGCACATTCTTAGAATCATAACATACTTAATATTTATTTTAAAAATATTCTAAAAACTGTTTTGTGCTATGCGGGTATGTTATAATAATTATATTTTTTTTTAATTATTTATAGTTCCGTAGTAACATAAATACTAACAGGGTGAACAAGTTGTGTCAAAATTTTCATCAAAATTATATATCTATATTTATTATCATAATTAATATAGGGAACGTTTAAGTATTATGTAACGCTCCTAGGAGGGGGTCATTTTGGAGTGTTACGCCCATGTTAATGGTATAGAAAAATAGCGTTACAGGGGGGGGGGGTCCAAAATGATCAAAATTCGCGTTACGTAATAATTGAACGTTCCCATAGGTATTTTTCACAATGTTTTATTTATGGTCAAATTTTAATTTCTTCTACAGTGTGTCCCCGAATAGGTGAAACGACTCTTGTAAAAGGTAAAAAATTCTCGATTTAAATTTTCATGTTTTGGGGTTCAGCCCTGCTTGATTAAAGATTAATTTATAACATAGTTTCAGTTTTAAAAAATCAAGTATGCCTTGGAAGTTCTCAAAAAACCTATTTTTATGTATTGTAAAGTGCCTTTTAGGTGTCAAATACAACAAAAAGTTATTAAAAAAAGTTGTTTAGAATCAACATCTACGCCAAACCAAATTTCAAAATCCTCTGCCGACTATGATTTTTCAATTTTTTTCGATTTTTTTTTTAATTTTTTTTTCCAACATAGTAGCTTTTTAGTAACAGATATGTCAAAAAGTTGCTTGAAATCAAAATCTATTTCTGTATGCCAAATTTCATAATCATCGGCCAACTTTAATCTCTCACATTTTCTTGTAATATTTCATTCCCAAATCAAAGAATTTTACTTTTAACAAAGTTGGCCGAGGATTTTGAAATTTGGTATACAGAAATAAATTTTGATTTCAAGTAACTTTTCTGAATAACTTTTTGACATATCTGTTACTAAAAAGCTATTATCCTGGAAAAAAATAAAAAAAAAATTGAAAAATCATAGTTGGCCGAGAATTTTGAAATTTGGTATAGGTGCCTAAATTTTGATCCTAAACAACTTTTCTTAATAACTTTTTGTCGTATTTGCCACATTACAGAAAAATAGGTTTTTTGAAAACTTTCAAGGCATACTTGATTTTTCAAAACAGAAAGTATGTTACAAATTAATCTTTAATCAAGCAGGGCTGAACTAAATGAAAATTTAAATAGGGAATTTTTTTACCTATTTTAGATTTTAAGCTTTCATGGCCATTAAGATATAAAGAACTTTCACTTTCGGGTTTAGACCGTGTTAATGGATTCGAAACTTAGTTTCAGATTAATCCCTGAAGATGTCTCTAGTAGTAAGAGACGAAACGTCGGAAAGTGAAAATCCATTAACACGGTCTAAACCCGAAAGTGAAATTTTTTTTACCTTTTACAAGAGTCGTTTCACCTATCCGGGGACACACTGTATATTTATATTTGAATCAAAATTATTGATTTACTCATAATTTAAATTAATTACATAAAATACCTTTCAAAATAAACATTTAACAAAATTATTAAATTTTGTGACTTAAATTTCATTCTCTTAAAATTTTATGTAAATAATGTAAAAATGTATAAAAAAAATCTTTATCTTCTTGAAAGGTGTTTTATGTAAAACTAATTAAATTATGTCATTAAAATACTACGAATTTAACTTATGTGTATTAAATATTGGTCCTTCGAGCCAGATAAGAAGTTCTAAAATCACAAATTTGTTGTTTGTAATTTATTTACTTTTTTTATTTATTAGTGCTAAAGTAGTAATATAAATAATAAAAACATGAGTGTTGATTATAAATAGGTTTATAGCTATTCTAGTCATAAAATTATAGTCGTAAAATATTATTTATTTAATTATTTTATAAGAATCGATTTTTGTATATATCTAAATATGTTATTTATTATAGCTCTAAATGTTATTTATTATAGCTGGATCCATTTTAAAATAAAATAAAATGTTAAGAACTTGTTTTTGTTTTTTTACTAAATCATAATTTTTATAAAAAAAAGTGTGGGATAATAATAATAATAATAATAATAATAATAATAATAATAATAATAATAATAATAATAATAATAATAATAATAATAATAATAATAATAATAATAATAATAATAATAATAATAATAATAATAATAAATCGTCCTCCTCGACCACAATGCCAAAACAATGTTTGTTATTGAGTTCTCGGCCCCAGCCGAAAGAAACATTGTTTTGAAGGAGGAGGACAAGCCGACAAAATATCAGGATCTTCTTTTTCAACTCCGCAGACTGTATCCAGACCACTCTATAAAACTGGTGGTGCTTATTGTTGGATCCCTTGGTGGTATAAATGACAGCTTTCTCTCTAACCTCAAAACCATACCGGCATGTCGCGACTCAGCCGAAATTCTGGCTGGTCGCATGCAGAAAGCAGTAATCCTTGGGTCTCTTAATTTACTCAGAGCACACGATAACCGGTCACGGTAGAGGCTTACTCCACGGACGTGGAGAGCAGTTGCCGCAATTTCCCCGCACGTCGCCTCGGTCATCGGAGGACGAGGTGAACCTGTCGGGTTTTATTTCAAATTAATAATAATAATAATAATAATAATAATAATTGAACAAGATAGTGTTGAATACCATTAAACAACATTGTCTTGATAGGATACGGATGATAGTGATTGTTAAAAAATCACTAGTGAGGCGAGCGAGAACCTTCGAGGAAAACAAACAGTTTCGAGAGAAACCTTCTCGCCTATTTCAACCGCCTCAACAGGTTGTCAAAAATCCACCGACCGTCGATCAAGTTGAAAACTTCTGGAGGGAAATTTATGAAGAAGTTCATCCGCTCAACCGAGATACTCCAGCGCTGGCACTGTTTGAAACATACTGCAGACCGTTTCAACAGCCAGTTGCAGAACCAGATGCACCAAATCAACAAATCACGACGGAAGAAGTTCGGATAGCCCTTGAGGGTTCAAAGAACTTTGTGGCTCCTGGCCCAGATGGAATAATCAACTTCTGGTGGAAGAAGTTTCCCTCAACCCACCAGCATTTAGCACGAATTTTTAACTCGTGGCTAAATGGGGCCTATTCCTGATTGGTTTGTTGAAGGTGGTACAGTGCTCATCCCGAAGACCGCAGATTTGTCCATGCCAAAAAAATACAGGCCGATAACGTGCTTAAACGCGTGCTATAAGTTGTTTACACGCATCTTATACATGCGAGTACTCCATGCGGCTGATGCAGTATTCCAGTCCATAAATGAGCAACGAGGGTCTAAGAGAGGTGTTGCAGGCCGTAAGGAGAACCTGCTGATAGATAAATGTATCACACAGGACTCCATACAGTATAAGCGAAACCTCTCAATGGCCTGGGTCGACTACCGCAAGGCATTCGACACTACACCACATGAGCTAATCATTTTCTTGCTCAGATGCCTTGGGGTACCAGACCCTATAGTGAGATGCATAGAACAACTCTTGCCACTCTGGAAGACACGCTTTACCATATCTTGCGGTAATGGCAAAGTCAAGACAGGGTTGGTGACACTCAGAAGAGGTGTGTTTCAGGGAGACTCCCTCAGTGCTCTTCTGTTTTGCATCTCACTACTCCCGTTATCCGTTGCTCTCAGGAATACTCGTGGATACAGTTGCGGCACACCCGGTAATAGGAGGCATAAGGTCACCCATTTATTTTATATGGATGACTTAAAACTTTATTTATTTATTTATTTATTTATTTATTTTACAACTTAACAGGACATACGTCCCTTTTACAAAGTTGTTATAATAAACTATGAAGTAATATAAATACAATAGAGACTTATATAAAAAAGAAAGAAAAAAACAAGATTTGCATAAAATATTAATACTTAATTATATGAGAAAATATGATTTATAATTCTACAGCATAACAAACAGATCTTAAGGAATTAATATTTGTAAAAAATAAATCTAGAACACTTCCAATGCGTTCGTAATTGGAACACATGATATATAAAGGCGAAAACATTAGAATATTGGTACGAGGTGTTTTTAGGTAAAATAAAGTTCTATTCCTAGTACTAACGGATGGAACGTGAAATTTGAGTTTATTTAATAAGTATGGACAGTCAATAATATTATGAAGTAATTTATACAAAAACGCTACACTATAAAAACGGTGTGAAGCCATATTTACAAAACCAAATCTCTGCAGTAAACTTTTGGTAGGAGTATTAAGCGCAGGGTACTCATTATATGTTTTTAGGTGCAGATACTTTAAAAACCTTTTCTGAACCTTCTCAATGCTGTTTCTGTGAATTTCATGTTTAGGGTTTCAAATAACTGCACCATAGTCCAACTTGGACCTAACGAAACGAATGCCTCTGGAGAGAAAGATCTCAACCAACTCCTAAGGGAGTGCAGGAGTACACACGCGCTGTCGGCATGGAATTTGGCATGGATAAATGTGCACTGGTGCATCTCAAGTGAGGGCGATCAATAGACTTCGGCAAGGACGCGCAGCTTGTGGACGGAAGCATCCTACATCATTTGGATGCCGGAGAGACGTACACCTACCTGGGGGTAGAACAGCGACACACCCAGGAAGTAAGAACAGTTAAAGATGCTCTCCGCAGCAAGTACATACATCGGCTCAGACAAATCTGGTCATCAGAATTGTATGGAATAAACAAGGTGTCTGCCACAAATATGCTTGCTGTTCCGATCCTACTTTACTCATTCGGAGTTATTAAGTGGACAGTAAATGAGCTGCGCCAACTCGACGTAAGTACTCGCAAGCTTATGTACCTCTATAGAAGCTTGCATCCAAGATCGTCCGTTCCACGACTGTACCTTCCACGAAATCAAGGTGGTCGTGGACTCTTAGGTTTGGAGTATCTCCACAATAGAGTGGTTTTGGATACAGCCTGTAAAATCATTAGGAGCAGAGATCCCCTGCTACGCTTGGTCCATGACCATGAAGTAGCAGGTGCTGGAGCCTTTATCTTTAGGGCGGCCACGAGAGCAGTCGATGAACTTGGTCTCATTTTCGACACTGAAAGGGAAACCCAAAACTCGATAACCGAGTTGGGTCCCGTTCAGTTAAAAGCCCACATAAAATCTACCGAGCATTCGATGCTCATACAGTTACATATGGATAAGCCAATGCATGGAATCTTCTTTAAGACCATAGAAGACCTTGGCTTATCCAAAAAACTGACTTTTGCTTTTTTGAGGTCAGGTGGGCTGAAGTCGGAGACCGAGGGATTCATTATTGCTTGCCAAGATGGCGTTTTTAACACATTGGTCTACCGAAGCCGCGTTATGGGTTTACAGGTACCTAATATCAACTGCAGGGCCTGTCGGAAAGAGCCAGAGACCATTATGCATTTGCTATCAGCATGTTCAACATATGCGGTCTCGGCATACATCCGTAGACATAACGCGGCCTTACGAGTGCTGTACTTCTTTCTGAGGCACTCGTATGGGTTAGACGAAACGCCAGTGCCGCCCTATGCTCCAGCAGATATTGAGTCCGTGGTGGAGAATGATGGTTGTCGCATTTATTGGAACTATTCATTCCCCACCCTAAGGCAAATACGTGCCAATAAGCCAGATATTGTTTTCTCCTCGATCATAAATCCAAAACAATGTTCGTTATCGAATTTTCGTCCCCAGCCGAGAAGAACATTGTTTTGAAGAAGGAGAATAAACGGACAAAATATCAGGATTTATTATTTCAGCTCCACAGACTGTATCCAGACCACACTATAAAGTTGGTGGTGTTAATTATAGGATCCCTCGGTGGTTCAAACGGTAGCTTTCTCTCTGCTTTAAAGACCATACCGGCATGTCGCGATTCGGCTGAGACCTTAGCCGATCGCATGCAAAAAGCAGTTATCCTTGGGTCCCTATACTTACTCAGAGCACATGAGAATCGATCCCAGTAGCTGCTTAATCCATGGATGTGGAGAGCAGCTGCTGGTCTTTCCCAGCTCGTCGCCTCGTAGGTGTCGGAACGCGAGGTGGCCTGACTGGTATTTATTTAAATAATAATAATAATAATAATACATTTATTGATTCTAAAAAGAATTTTACAATTCTTATATCAAGGGTTTCATCATTACTCGAAAATAATCTTAAATCAACGAACTAATAACTCTTCTCTCTAGAATAGGCATTTCATTCGTTAAAACTGACAAAAACGTCGGCAACATAAACATTCGTAACCTCACATCTTTGTTCTAACAGAGACAACAATACCAGTTACTGGTAATTGTTATTGGTCAGGCCTGAATATACCTACTATTTGTTTACAAACAAACCGAGATGTTGGCGATACTTTATTTTAACGGTATGCGTATACTAGAAAGAAGAGTTATTAGTTCGTTGTCTTAAATACAAAATGAGTCATTTTAACTGTCATGATGTACCGCAATTTTATTTTAGTTTTTTTTAGTTTTAAAGTGTTTGTAATTGTCCTTATTGCTCTTAATGTATAATAAAACAACTATATTTTACCTTGCTGCATCCTGTAAGGCATTGACAATGCCAGCCCTGTGATGGAATAAAAAATTCCGAAAGCGCTTGGCAGATATTTATACGTTTTTTCAATAAAACTATACCTAAACTAGATGAAATGCTGCAAGCACCCTGTCAAAACATCGGCACTATTGTACACTAGAGCCATCTAGTTTGCAAGATTCAAACTAGGTGTTTTGTATGATTTTAAATTATGTATATTTAAAACATTATATTCTAGCAAAAAACTGTATATAACATTTTTTATAGGGCTTAAAAAGAGCTTTAATTTAAAATATAATTTTTTGAAATCGGGTTATAAATATGTGAGATATGCTAAAAAAACCTTTTACTGCTTTAAACTTCAATATCTCGAAAAAAATGCGTTTTAGGAAACGTTGTTTATAACATTTTTTGACCAATTAAAAATTATCTTTTATATAAGTGCTAAATTAACCGAATTGGTAGTTTATTGGTAGTTTAAATACATCACAGAGTCATGAACACAATACAATACAATACAATAATAATTACTTTAATTATAAACAAAAAACGCTAAAAATAGGAGTTTTACCCTATTTTTACCGCCTTACCCCCAAAATCTAATCAGCTCTTCGGAATACGATAAGAAACAATATGCAAAAAACCGCAAGTCGATATCTCATGTAGAAATGGAGTTAGAGAGTTTACACCCAGACAGACAGACAGACAGACAGACGGACGCAACATTTTTTTTACTGATTTCGACTCAGAATGGTCTAAAACGTCGAGAAATGTAAAAAAAGTGGTCAAAGATTTTGACTTTTCGGCGAAGATTTCAATACATCGGCACTCAGTACTAAGTGCCGATGTAATACAAAAAATATTGTTTATTCCCATATGACTTGAGGTTTAGAATAAATTACTAATGTAATATAGCTATATTAGTAAATGACCCAAAAACACTTTTATTGTAAAAGCAGGTTCAAAATAATTAATAATTTGCATTTAATAAGCATATTGCTATAAGGCATATGTTATATTTTTTTACTTATTTTAACATGATAATTATAGGCATTGATATTGCAATATACCGGGTGCAACAAGATCATGGTGCACCTCCTTTTTTATTTTAAAAGAGATTTTAAATTTTGAGCGTCTCTTTTGTTTGTTGGAGGTCTACATATTATAAAACCATCAACAGTAAAATCTAAAGTGCTCGTTTTCGGAAGATAATGGACTTTATTCCTCAGAAATGATAATAGTATATTATTCAATTAATGTATAATGAGGGTGAATTTTGGGACACGAGCCGATAGGCGAGTGGCCTAATCACCCGAATAATTAATAGCTATTATATGCGAGTAGGATAATATACTTTATCCACGGCCGTTTTAAAGTTTAAATGGTTTATTTTTACAGACCCGTGATTAATAGGCCTATTAATCACGGCCGTGGATAATAGTATATTATTCAACGTGCGTATAATAATTGCTATCAATCAATGAGGGTGAATTTTGGGACACGAGCCGAAAGACGAGTGACCTACGCGTGTAGAATTCTATACTTTATCCACGGTCGTTTTAAATTTTAAACGGTTTATTTTAACAGACCCGTGATTAATAGGGCTATTAATCACGGCCGTGAATAAATGAATTTTTCTATTCTATTCTATAAGATAAAGAAATATTAAGTCGATTATGGTCATTTTTGGAGAATAAAGTCCATTAACTTCCGAAACCGAGCACCTCAGATTTTACTGTTGATGGTTTTATAATGTTGAGACATTTTACTTACAGGATTAACTCTTGGTTTGCGTTGGCAATGCTCTTGAACTTAATGTCTATTCAAGAAAAGTATGTTCACTGACGAGAAAAATAATTTTGATGTTGTTTTGCTTCCCCATTTTGAAAATTTTCAAAATTTCGGAATACCTTGTATTCGTGCAAAAATTTTCAAAATTTTTTTTTGCGTATTTTTGCGTTTTATGACGTTTTATGTCGATATAAATCAATTTCAAAAAAAAAATAGAGACTTGAAATTTGGTATACAGGTATGTTACCAAAAGGTCTCGCTCGGGATTGTTTTTGGTGGACATTGGGGTGCGGCAAGGGGGGCAAATGGGCAAAAATACATTTTTTTAGAAAAAATTGATTATTGCTATATAGGGGTTTTTGAGGTTCCTGAAATTGAATCTGATAATAAAAATTTTTTAACTCCACCCCCAAGGTGGTGAGGGGGTAAATATTTTGAAATATTTTCAATATTTTCCTCAAAATTGGTATATAGTGGCTTTTCGGGTTGACGAATTTGAATCTGATAATAATTTTTTTCTATAAAGAACTTTCACTTTCGGGTTTAGACCGTGTTAATGGATTTTTACTTTCCGACGTTTCGTCTCTTACTACTAGAGACATCTTCAGGGATTAATCTGAAACAGTTTCAGTTTCAGATTAATCCCTGAAGATGTCTCTAGTAGTAAGAGACGAAACGTCGGAAAGTAAAAATCCATTAACACGGTCTAAACCCGAAAGTGAAAGTTCTTTATATCTTAATGGCCGTGAAAGCTTAAAATCTAAATTTTTTTTCTAATTTCACCCTCTGAGGGGTGGGAGGTAGTTTTTGTGAAAACTGGTATATTGGGGTTTTTGAGGTTTCTGAAAGTGAATCTGATAATAAAAAAATTCTAACTCCACCCCCTGAGGGGCGGGGGGTAGTTTTCGTTAAAATTGGTGTATTGGGGTTTTTCAGGTTGCTGAAAGTGAATCTGATAATACAAAAAATATACCTCCACCCCTTGAGGGGCAGGGGTAGTTTTCTTGAAAAATGATATATTGGGGTTTTTGAGGTCGCTGAAACTGATACTTATAATAACTTTTTTTTAATTTGAGGGTAGTTTTTGTGGAAATTGATATATTTTTAAGCTAAAATTAAATCTAATAATAAAAAATCTATTTTAGAGGTGTAAAATGGGAAAGCTCTTTTACTGGGCAGTGTATTTTTTTTGTGGAACTGTACCTATTGTATTCTAAATAAATCAGATAATAATTCATATTACATATTACATGAATCATGTAAAATTACCAATGTTTATACAGTTTATTCAATATCAGCCAACTAGTAATTTAGAGAGGCTTAAAAGGAAATTATTAGCATTAAAACGATAGCAATCAATTTATGGATAACAATATAGAAAATTACAAGTGTTTGATTTTCATTTTTTTACTATTTTTAATATTTTTATTTTTAATACTTTTATAATTTGTACAAATCAAATTATATTTAAACTTTAAAATTCCGCGCTTCATTTTGTGACATTTTTACATTTTGCTGCGCAACCGCAGAAACAGACAGTTCAGTATAGAATTCAAAAACATGGAAACGTGTTAAAATCGCTCCGCTTAAAATTAGTTCGTTTTTTGACATAATCTCCGCTATTTGTTATTATTTTATAAACATTTTGTGCATCGTGAGACACCAGACTGGAAACCACATCAAGGGTACCCTTGGATCAAGAAAAACTGAAGAAAAAGGTCAGTGCTATTTTTTGTAATGAACATATTCTATTCGTGCTTTTTTTGTGAAAAATAGATTTAATAGAGCAGTCCCGCGTGCTCCATTTGGTCCTTCGAGCCGGATTTATCCGTGATCTAGCATCTTCTATTCTTAAAATTTGTCTATTTTCTCCAAAAATTGAATTTAAAATAGTCACTTTAGTATATGTCTGTCTCTCTCTTCACCATTCATTTTGCATACGTCTGCCTCACCTTGTACGTGCTATTTTAGCTTCTTTGTCTAACACATATAGCTCTGTATACGCTATCTTACTCGCACAATTTCAATTTTATTTTGGTGTGATTTAAAAAAATTACACAAAAAACCACACGCGTTTGCTTTAATTCAAACAAGACAACCTGCTCAGCTGATTGACATGGGCGTACCTTTCATTATTATTAATTTGTTTAAAACATTCTATTTTTGTTAAGCATACAATTATTCGCACCGCATATTTTGTATTATACAAAATTCATATTTTTGTTTTAGTTTGTATGCTCCGCTCCGTTTTTTAACAGGTTAATAATCGCTTTGGGTTGAATTTTTTATTTTTTTTTTCTTTTACTTTTGACTTTCATTGTTTTTTTGTCGCACTATGCCCAATCCTGAAAATCCAGATCAGGGAAATGCAGCTCCTGCTGCTCGCTCTGTTTCACTCATACAGCGAGATGCTGCAATGCACCGCATGCGCACGCACTTAAATCTCGCAAATCGTGCAGTACATGACGATTCGCTTCAGGGTCGCTTGCGGGGCATTTCTCGTGATTTGGATAATATTAAAAAGGAATTTCAAAAGGCACATAATGCTGTAATTAATAGAATGACAGATCCAGATGTTGATTTGAATCCACAGTACGATATTCAGAACCAGTTTGATGAAGCCTTTTATTCAGTTAAAGCCATCTGCGCTACGCTATTTGAAGATCGTCCTATGGGTCCTGTGGGTCCTGTCGCTCCCGCTCAATCCCATCCTAATGTCCGTCTTCCGCAACTCTCGCTTAATAATTTTGATGGAAAAATTAAAGATTTTCCTACATACATAGACCTTTTCAATTCGCTTATACACTGGAACGAATCCCTCAACAGTGTGGAAAAGTTCTCGTACATGCTTTCATCACTTAAGGGTGACGCTTTGTCCCACATAAGGTCATTGGCTCTTACCAACAACAATTATCAGATTGCTTATGACATGCTTGTTGAAAGGTATTCGAACAGAAGGGCTCAAGCCTCTAATTGTTGGAAAACCATAGAGTCATGCCCTAAACTCACCTCCGAATCTGCCTCAGGTCTACGTAATTTATTAGACGTTTTTTCTGAAAATTTAGAGTCTCTTAAAACTTTAAAGCTGCCAGTAAGGCACTGGGATTTCATACTTTTTCACATGTTAATTAAACGGCTTGACTCCTCAACTATAAAACGTTTTGAATTACAAAACGCTTCAAATGAAATTCCTAAGTATTCCAAATTAAAAGATTTCTTAGAAAAACAGTGTACCGCATTAGAAACTGTCGCTTATTCTACCTCGCGTGAAAATACGACTCAGAAACCGCCCATTAAATATGAAGCTAAGTTTAGCAAACCGCAAACCGCTAATTTCTTTGTAAATACGAATAATTCGCCAAAATGCCCTTGTGGGAGTTTTGATCATAATATTTATAAATGTCAAACTTTTCATAATAGAAGTCCTCAGGATAGATATCAATTTGTAAAACAGCATAATTTATGTGTGAATTGCTTATCTACCCAACATACATTTAAATTTTGTAAAAGTAACTCAACTTGTTTTGTTTGTCGTAAGAGACATCACAGTTTAATTCACTTCAATGAGACGCCAATGAACAACGTTGAGGGTGGACGCACCGCAAAGGCCGAGTGTCCCGGCAGGCAACTCGATGATGACCCTGCTCGCTATATCGCACCGTCCAGTCAATCTAGAGCATTTAATGGAAAAAATAATTCAAATTCTACAAATACTTTATTGCCCACAGCTATAGTTGAATTAAAAGATTGTAAAGGGACTTTCCACCCAATTCGTGTTCTTTTGGATTCAGGATCGCAAACTAGTTTCATTACTTCAGAATGTTCTACTCGGTTAGGCCTTGCAAAAGGTCATTGTACTCAGTCTATTTATGGTATTAGTAACACGTCAACTACCACTGAAGGTATGATCGAGACAACACTGCGCTCTATGATTTATCCTGAATATTCTTTTGATTTAACGGCCTTAATTGTAAATAAAATAGCCGATTCAATGCCTAATGAATTTATTTACACCGATAACTATTATCATATTAAAAACTTATGTCTTGCCGACAAAGAGTTTTTCCGCCCCGCTAAAGTTGACGGCCTTATAGGCTCAGACTTACTTCCGCATCTTTTGACAGGCTCCGTCATTCATGATGACAGCCGTCAGTTACCTACTGCCGTTCATACCGTAGTAGGTTGGATTTTAATGGGAAATACTTCATTAAATAACGCTAAAAAACATAACTCTAAGATTAATCAATTTTTTACCGCTACTAACGCTTCTGATTCGCTTGATGATATTTTGAAAAATTTCTGGACCTTGGAGGAGGCTCCTAAAACGCCGCTCACATTTTCACCGGATGAATTACTGTGTGAAAAAATATTTACCGATACGCTCGCTCGTGACCCTTCGGGAAAGTACATAGTACACTTGCCCTTTCGCGATACTACCCCAAAGGTCTTTGGGGATTCCCGCAATATTGCTATTCGCCGCTTTTTATCTCTAGAACGCCGCTTAGTCAATGATAAATTACTCTATGACGATTACATCGCCTTTATGAAAGATTATGTTGATACTGGACATATGTCCTTAGTTGAAAAATGCACTGATAATGACTGTTATTTCATACCGCATCATGGGGTAAGACAGAATTTAAAGTTGCGCGTGGTCTTTGATGGCTCCGCTAAGAACTCTGAAGGGCTTTCCCTAAATTGTACGCTTTTGCCTGGACCAAAACTGCAAAACGATATCGCTTCTTTATTGTTGAAATTTCGGGCCTTTACATACGTATTTTCCACTGACGTGAAACAAATGTTTAGAAACATATTGATTACGCCAGAACACCGCAAATTTCAGCGTATTCTATGGAGATCTTCGCCAAGGGATCCCATTCGTGAATATCAACTAAATACGGTAACTTACGGGCTGACCTCTAGTCCATATCTTGCTAATCGCACTATACAGCAACTTTGTATCGACGAGCAGTCAAATTTTCCGCAAGTGTGCGAGTCATTACCAAAACATATCTATGTGGACGACGCCGCGTTTGGTGCGAACACAATTAAAGGTACCCTTTTGCTACAGTCGCAACTTATCTCGTTGTTTACAAAAGGTGGGTTTACTCTACACAAATGGGCTGCTAATCACCCTGCATTATTAAATAATATTCCTCCCGCACTCCGCTCACAAGATCCGCTTTCTTTTGACGACACGCAAAGTATTATAAAAATTCTAGGCCTTATTTGGCTCCCCAATACGGATTGCTTCTCTTACAAAATTAAACCACTAGATAAACCGTGTACAAAACGTAGTGTTCTGTCAGAACTCGCTAGAATTTTCGATCCTATTGGATTTCTCGCACCTTTAACATTTTTTGCTAAACACTTGATCCAACTTATTTGGACTCTTGGACTCGACTGGGACTCACAGGTTCCTCCCGAGATTCAGTCACGCTGGTCACAGTATAAGGCCGAATTACCCGCGCTTGAAAATCTTAAAATACCGCGACAATTAATTCCCAATAATGAGTATACTTCTTGCGAAATTCACGGATTCGCAGATGGATCAGAAAAGGGGTTCGCCGCTGTGATTTATTTTCGGTTTGAACGCAAAGACGTTGACCCTTGCGTAACTTTGATTTCCGCTAAAACTAAAGTCGCACCTCTTAAAAAAATTTCGATTCCTAAAATCGAGTTATGCGCCGCAGTCTTATTATCAGATTTAATTGAATCTATTGTGAATACTTATACCGAATTTATTAAAATTGATAACGTTTTTTGTTATACAGATAGTAAGGTGACTTTGGCTTGGGTCAAATCGCCGCCTTACCGTTGGCAAACCTTTGTCAGCAATAGAATCAGTCATATCCAAGAAAGAGTCCCGCCTAGTTCCTTCTTTCATATTGCTGGGACGTCTAACCCAGCGGATCCCGCTTCACGGGGTTTATTACCCAATCAATTATTAGACAGTACCTTATGGTGGGCAGGACCGGACTGGTTAAAAGGTTCACGCGATCTATGGCCCATCAATGCAGAAATTGAAATTGACAACATACCTGAAGCCAAGAATTTTACCTTTACCGCTATGATTGAGAACAATTCTTTTGATTTATTATTAGAAAGGTTTTCTTCGCTCGCTAAAATCAAACGTATTATTGCTTACGTACTTCGTTTCACGTATAACTGTCGTAATTCCAATAACCGCAAAGTGGGACCCTTTCTTGCGGTCGAACTTCACCTTGCATTACTCACATTAATCCGACGCGTACAGTTTATTGTTTTTCATGATGATTTGTTGAAAATTAAAAATAAAATAAATTTATGCAAAGATTTGCGCAAACTCAACCCTTTCCTTGACGACAGCGGTTTGATTCGGGTAGGGGGACGCCTTACGCATTCGCAACTTAGTTATGATCAAAAATTCCCTCTTCTCTTACCTAGAAGTCACAGATTAACTTACTTAATTATTGAAGATTGCCATCGAGTGCATCTACATGCTGGTCTAAATAGCTTACACTACTTAATTACGCAAAATTTTTGGATACTTTCCCCTAAACGTGCCATTCGACATTGTCTTTCCCAATGCATCCGTTGCTTTCGTGCCCGACCTATTACTCGGCAGCCCTTTATGGGCGACTTACCTGCTTGCCGACTTTCCGCCGCCAAGGCTTTCCAATGCACTATGACTGATTATGCTGGGCCCTTTTCCATAACCCTTAGCAAGCATCGTGGGGTTAAAACTCAAAAGGCCTATATTTGCCTTTTTGTTTGCGCTGCAACCAAAGCGATACATTTAGAGCTAGCCTCTGATTTAACCATGGAAGCTTTTTTAGCTGCTTTTCGCCGCTTTTGTTCCCGCCGCGGTCGGCCTAGTACCCTCTATTCTGATAACGGGACCAATTTCGTAGCTGCGCGCAAAGAAATCGATTTATATTTTGAACAAGCCGCCGAAATAGAAAAAATTAAATGGTCGCTGAACCCACCTAGTGGTTCACATTTTGGGGGTCTTTTTGAAAGCGCTGTGAAATCGGTTAAGACTCACATTTACCGCGTAACTGGGCAACAAATCTTATCCTATGAGGAGTTTTATACCTTACTCGTACAAATTGAAGCGGTATTAAACTCTCGTCCGCTCTGTCCACTTTCGTCTGATCCCTCAGACCTGAGTGTACTAACTCCAGGTCATTTCCTAACTCTCGCTCCACTCTCCGTCATACCTGATCCTGAACTTACCAATGTTAATATTTCACGCTTAAATCGCTGGCAACTTATTCAAAGTCTTCATCAGAGCTTTTGGAAAAGATTCTCGTCTGAATATTTGTACAATTTGCAACAGAGAGAACGTTGGACAAAAAACATAGAAAATATTAAAATTGGTACTCTAGTTCTCATCAAACATGAGAATTTACCGCCGTTGTCTTGGAAACTAGCTCGTGTTAAAGAGCTTCATTGCGGGTCAGATGGTGTATGTAGAGTTGTAACGTTATTAACTTCTAATGGACTTCTTAAAAGACCAGTAAATAAATTGTGTCCTTTACCGTCCAATGAATAATTTATCTATATTAGTTTAGCTATTATTATTTTTTTTTTTCTCTTAATTTTACTTATTTTTTTTTTTTTTTTTTTTCTTGCTTAAAATACCATGTATTTTGGTGGGCAGAATGTTTGATTTTCATTTTTTTACTATTTTTAATATTTTTATTTTTAATACTTTTATAATTTGTACAAATCAAATTATATTTAAACTTTAAAATTCCGCGCTTCATTTTGTGACATTTTTACATTTTGCTGCGCAACCGCAGAAACAGACAGTTCAGTATAGAATTCAAAAACATGGAAACGTGTTAAAATCGCTCCGCTTAAAATTAGTTCGTTTTTTGACATAATCTCCGCTATTTGTTATTATTTTATAAACATTTTGTGCATCGTGAGACACCAGACTGGAAACCACATCAAGGGTACCCTTGGATCAAGAAAAACTGAAGAAAAAGGTCAGTGCTATTTTTTGTAATGAACATATTCTATTCGTGCTTTTTTTGTGAAAAATAGATTTAATAGAGCAGTCCCGCGTGCTCCAACAAGTAACGTTACATTGAATTTTTGAGCTTAAATTTATTTATGAAATGTGCGTTTTTGATGCAATGTAGGTAAAGTATTTGAAAAGCAAGTTAAATTACATCAATATACAGTTGCTAAATAAATAACTATCTGACATTAAGTGCAAAAAGGTGAGCCATGTTAAACTTATTCGGTTTCTTATAAGGCTGCTTATGCGAGGAAGAAGAAAGTAAGGGAACATTCAAGTAACGCAAATTTTGATCATTTTGGACCCCCCCCCCCCTGTAACGCTATTGTCCTATACCATTAACATGGGCGTAAGACTCCAAATTGACAACATACCTGCTAAATGGTGTGCTATAGGACAAGAAAAAAATAGTTATTTATGGTTCTAGTGGGTAAAGTAAGATATTGCCCATGAGTCAGCCAAGCAGGTTAATTTTCGAGAGGGCTATATCGGTTTACCCATGAGTGCCATACAAGGTTTTATCCAATAAATAGCTTAGGAATTCATATTTTTATTAAAAATTTTAATGACATTTACAAGAAAATAATTTGACAAGTGACAGTTGAGTGAGTAAAATAAATAATTATCCACTCAATAAAGTAAAAGCCACGCGGGGGTTATTATTAAGTTTATCTATTTAAAATAAAGCTGGTAATTGTCTTATTATCTGTATGTATTGGATAAATGTATTTTTTTTTGTTATTTTTTTTGATAATTATTTAAGTATTTCTGAAATGCAATATACCATTTACTGTGAATTATATATATTGGAATGGGTAGCATTACATATCTTCACGGCTTGTTTGTAACTGTTGCCTTCTTTTACATTTCTGCATTTCATACGTTTACCTACTATTTATGTATACACACATTCTTATGCATGGAAAAACTAGCAATAAAATAAGGTAATATGCTTAATGAAAAATCAGTAATGTAATACATTACATCTATTACTGTAAATATTTTAATAATATCCAGAAAAAAAAATGCTTATTTTTTTAACTCTTAAAAAAACTAAAACCCCCAGATCGTTTTTATGAAAAAGTCAAAACGAAATACATGCTTTTTAAACACCAAATGGTGACCTGGTAGGCGCCAATTTTTTCAAGGGCGCCTATTTTTTCAAGGGCACCAAATTTTTTTGGTTTTCATCTCCTGTTTCAAAAGCGCAATAGGTTTTGTTTTACAGGGACGCACTTACCCCAATGATATCCTGTTCTACACTTACTTACCTCTATCTGATATCCGGTAGCCAATATCCTGTGCATACAAAATATTTTGCCATTATTTTGCTACTCTGAAAATATTAATTCTTTGAAACAAATAAATATAAGATTTAGTCATTTTCTTTTGGATGAAAGTAATAAATTTATGTAAAGTACCAACCTAATTTACAAATGTAATCACAACTTGATGTAAGGGAATTACATCGGCACTTAGTGCTACTAAGAGTGCCGATGTATTGAAATCTTCGCCGAAAAGTCAAAATCTTTGACCACGTTTTTTTCACAATTCTCGACGTTTTAGACCATTCCGAGTCGAAATCAGTAAAAAAAATTTTTGCGTCCGTCTGTCTGTCTGTCTGTCTGTCTGGGTGTAAACTCTCTAACTCCATTTCTACATGAGATATCGACTTGTTTCTTATTGTATTCCGAAGAGCTGATTAGATTTTGGGGGTAAACGATTGGGGGTAAGGGGGTAAAAATAGGGTAAAACTCCTATTTTTTGCGTTTTTTGTTTATAATTAAGGCAACTATTATTGTATTTGGTTAATTTAGCACTTATATAAAAGATAATTTTAAATTTGTCAAAAAATGTTATAAGCAACGTTTTCCTAAAACGCATTGTTTTCAAGATATTGGCGTATAAAGCAGTAGAAGGTTTTTTTAGCATATCTCACATATTTACTATAAAGTGCCGAACAGTTAGAACAGAAAATACTCTTCGTTTGAAGCCACGCCTCTGTTAGAGTTGTGCGCCCATGTGATTGCTACGTACAGCAGCTCGGTAGCCAGTAAAACGCACACAGCTTTC
This sequence comes from Brachypterus glaber, assembly GCA_958510825.1. Lineage (NCBI taxonomy): Eukaryota > Metazoa > Arthropoda > Insecta > Coleoptera > Kateretidae > Brachypterus > Brachypterus glaber. Next base: position 74,137,197 of record OY294046.1, read on the forward strand.
TTGCATTTTACTCATCGCTAATGCCAGTTTTGCATTAAAAAGTGTTCGGCACTTTATAATCGCACGGTCTACTAAGAACCAATGTTTCTTTGGGCAAAGTGCAGAATTTTTACTAAAATGATTTAGTTTACCCTAAGAGCAAATATGGCAAAGAAATTGCCCAAGACATCTTTTTCAGTGTATGCGTATGTATATTTTAAATTAAATTTAATGAGCTAGAGAATATTTTATTTTTTATTATATTATTATTATTTTTACCTACCTAGAAAAATAATTCTATAATTAGAACTTTCAACGTATACAGTGCGTATCTAAAGTATGTTCCTCCTTTAACTTCTAAACTAGTTAAGGTATGAACTTAAAATTTGGAACACTTAAATAACATAACCCAAGTTATTTTTCGATATACCGTTTGTAATAATAATAATAATAAAAATATTTATTGGATAAACCAAAGGGCTAACGACCGAGGTCTTTCTGCCCATAATTTACAATAGATTGGTAATTAATACAATAAATTTTGTAAAAAAAGAAAAAAAAACTGTAATAATAATGATGATAAATAACGAAAAAATGTTCATTGAACTAAGGACTGATAAAGTGGTAGAGAAGGGTGTCGTCTCTTAGGATTGTTTGTGGGATTATCATAGTTTAGTACTGTTTGTATCTTATTCATATTATCGTTGTTATCACTCAATTTTTTCCTTAGTCTTGAAAGTCTGTAACAAATTGGTTCTATACCAGGTTTTTCATATAAAAGGTTGTTGGACGGATTGTGTAGTGGGTTCGTGAGGTTCCTCATTTTTGTAATCGCTCTTAAAGCTTTCGTTTCGGTGACTTTTATTGTGTTTAGAGTAGTACGCCTAAGGTTGCATGTGAGAGGGACACTGTACTCTAAGAGTGGTAGCTCCCTTAGGGCTCATTTCCGGACCAACCTTTATAGGAACTTTTTTTCATATTTTTGAATGTAGAATCACCTCTTAAATTTATCGAACTTATTTCTGAATAACCCTGTATATTTGTGTGCCATTTAGATAAATAATTAAATTAAAAGATAGACATGGGAAAGAATAATAAGCATGTTATAGATTATAATATTAATGTTTAAAGAAAATTATCATAAGTGGTTACATGCAGATTTTAATATATTCATAATAATTTATAAATAATTTTAGAATATTACGTTTTTTAGCAAAAATCATGAGTTATTACGTAAGCTGCGCTATACATATTTTTTTGCACGACCAAGACTAAAACTTAATTTTACGTTTCCATTTTCGGGACTAAACTTGCCGTTTTTCTCCCGAGGAAAATAAAACACGGCAACCTTGATAATATAAAAAGAAATTAATTTTAATATATCAAAATGACACCATTTGAAAAAATGAAGAAAAATTTCAAGTAATAATTTATATAAATTAAGACTAATACCAGTGATCAGGAAGCTTATTGTGAAGAATATGGAAAAACAATGCTGATAAAAATCATAAGCACGGAAGAAAATGTTGAAGTATAGGACTGTATTTTTAGATTATATTTTAAGCTAAATTAATAGAGCACAAGCAAAAGCTTATTTTGGAACTCCATGCTGCTGTATAATTATTCAAATAAATAAATAAATAAATAAAATAATAATTAAAATATTATAGTATAAAGCCCAGTATAAAGTATTATAGATAATGTTATTATAATAGTACATAGGTACTATGTGCTTTACTAGTAGAAAAAATAATTTTGGTGATGTTTTGTAATAAATTAGCGATTTAAACGAAGTTATTTGATTTAACAAAGAAAACCTTGTTTAAATTACTTAAAATTTAATGTCTTCGTCCATTTTTTCGAAAGGACGTTTGTGTCAACCATATTAAAAAACAATTGAAATCGCAATAGCCGTAAAACTGACTTTTCGAAATTCACAGGCTTCTTGATTAAATGACGAAAATAAAACACCCGATTTTAGACGCTGGGTTTTTAATTTTATCAAAAAAAATCCCTAAATCAGTTATCAATTTAAATGTAAGTTTTTTTTAAAGTTTAGAGCAAAATAGAATAAATTGTATAAAGCACTCGTTTCATAACACGTTTTTAGCGCACTAGTACTTTAGAAAACTCGCCACAAGCGGCTCATTTTTTCTACTCGTGCACTAAAATAGTATATTAAAGTACTAGTTTCATAACATACGTGTTTAGAGCACGAGTACAAGTTTAGAAAACGAGCTGCTTGCGGCGAGTTTTCTGAAGTACTAGTGCGCTAAAAACGTGTTATGAAACGAGTGCTTTATACAATTTTTTCTATTTTGCTCTAAAATTTAAAAAAACTTACATTTAAATTGATGACTGATTTAGGGATTTTTGTTTTGGATTGGCATTACAGTTTACACCATGTTTAAAATTCTAAGAACAAATGATATTTTGATCTAAAAGTTTAGAGCAAAATAGAATAAATTGTATAAAGCACTCGTTTCATAACACGTTTTTAGCGCACTAGTACTTTAGAAAACTCGCCGCAAGCGGCTCATTTTTTGTACTCGTGCACTAAAATAGTATATTAAAGTACTAGTTTCATAACATACCTGTTTAGAGCACGAGTACAAGTTTAGAAAACGAGCTGCTTGGGGCGAGTTTTCTGAAGTACTAGTGCGCTAAAAACGTGTTATGAAACGAGTGCTTTATACAATTTTTTCAATTTTGCTCTAAAATTTTAAAAAACTTACATTTAAATTGATGACTGATTTGGGGATTTTTGTTTTGGATTGGCATTACAGTTTACACCATGTTTAAAATTCTAAGAACAAATGATATTTTGATATATTTTATAGTCATCTCTTCTCTTTTTTACTGAAATTAACCAAGCCACAATTTTCACATGGTAAAAATAACCTAAACACAAAATTTTGTAGAAAATTCAACTTTAAAGCGACATAGAAAAACGTATGTTATGAAACTAGTACTTTAATATACATTTTTTTGCCATAACAACTTTCTTCCCTTGTAGATTGCTCGAAAGTAAAAAAGTATATAAACATTTTTGATCTGCGGTGATTTGTGACGATTTTGAACATTTGAAAATCATCGTATAGCTCGAGTGCTGTAAACAGGATAATGGGCAATAAGTTCATATCCACTTGTCAGTTGTTAATAAGGTAAGGGCTAGGTTACGGCGCCCAGCCAGTGTTGCAACTTACCAAATCTTGGACAAAACGGTCTACGCGACAAAAAGATCCTCGCGAAGACGTTGGACAGTGATGGCATCGACCCCACCATAAACCCCAAGAAGTCTTCAATAGCTTCCAAACGTTGCTGGTTAGATTTACACGCCAGTCTACTGCACTGTGTGTGTTTAACAAAAACGCGTCGATGACAGTTCTGGCTACTAGTCTACGGCTACTACGATCAGCTGGGTAATTTTCAAACACTGAATATTTTATCCTGCAGGCTGCAGTTTTAGTGACGTATATACTTTTTAAATAGGACTTTTTGTGACATTTATTAGTGAAATTTTAAATTGTGAAATATGTTTTTGGTGGTGATTTTAGCTATTTTTGGCCTTACCCAAGCGGATGTTTCAGGTGAGACTAATTTTTAATTTAATTAAAATTGTTCAAGGTTTATTATTTAAAACATAATCAACAATATGCTAATTTAAACCGCATCAACAATATCCATTATAAATTTATTACATCGGCACTTAGTGCTACTAAGAGTGCCGATGTATTGAAATCTTCGCCAAAAAGTCAAAATCTTTGACCAAGTTTTTTTCACATTTCTCGACGTTTTAGACCAGAGTCGAAATGAGTAAAAAAAAATTGCGTCCGTCTGTCTGTAAACTCTCTAACTCCATTTCTACATGAGATATCGACTTGCGGTTTTTTGCATATTGTTTCTTATTGTATTCCGAAGAGCTGATTAGATTTTAGGGGTAAACGATTGGGGTTAAGGGGGTAAAAATAGGGTAAAATTCCTATTTTTAGCGTTTTTTGTTTATAATTAAGGCAATTATTATTGTATTTGGTTAATTTAGCACTTATATAAAAGATAATTTTAAATTGGCCAAACAATGTTATAAACAACGTTTTCCTAAAACGCATTGTTTTCGAGATATTGGCGTTTAAAGCAGTAAAATGTTATATACACTTTTTTGCTAGAATATAATGTTTTAAAGATACAGAATTTAAAATCAAACAAAACACCTAGTTTGAAATTTGCAAACTAGATGGCTCTAGTGTACAATAGTGCCGATGTTTTGACAGAGTGCTTGCAACGTTTCATCTAGTTACATTAATGAAAAAATCCTTTACCTGTATATTTGCTGCTATTTATATAAAAATAGGTCGTCATCCAAAAACCCCATCAATATAATAATAATTATTATATTCGAGATAAATGTCTTAAAGACAACACACTTTTAACAGGTGCGTCATACAATATTTTTTGAACGACTGTCAAGGCTACTAGAAATACATGGAAACATAAATTAGACGTTCAGGTTTTTGAAAGTTAACGATTTAGGTTTTCCGTTAAAAAAATATAAATTACCTAGTATAATTTAGTAACCGGTATAAAATACCTAATAAAACAAAAAATAAATAAATTGGTCAAGTGTGAGAGACTCGCTCGTTGAAGGTCCCGTACCTAGTATTTTTTTCTTTTCTGTGCCTATATAAAAAGAGTTCTACTTCTAGCTTAAAAATGCACATGAAATTTTTGTACAGAATTGTTTCAGATTTTTTGGTTTAAATTTTTGACATAAGAAAATTAGAAATCGCGTTGCTTAGGGTTGGGCAACGTCAAGCACTACTTTTTTTATTTTACTTATTTTTTTTATTTCAAAGAAAAATTGTTATAATAATATTTCCTACAGGATGCTTCTTGAAATTTATTTAGCGTTATTTGTGATTTAAATGTAAAATTATATTATATTATAATTTTTATGTATTTTTAGCCCTGAAGAAGCCTAAATATTAGGTGAAACGTTGGCATGATTATGTAATGCAATACAGTTTTTATTTGCTTCATTTCCGAGTGTTTAGGGAACGTTCAAGTATTACGTAGCGCAAATTTTGATCATTTTGGACCCCCACCCCCCCCCTATAACGCTATTTTCCTATACCATTAACATGAGCGTAACACTCCAAAATGACCCCCACCCCCCGTAGGTGCGTTACGTAATACTTGAACGTTCCCTTATCACAAATAACCCTAAAAAAAAATGTTATGTGAGTCATATAATATGATGTTTGAACTGTTTAATGACGATAGGCGATATCCAACTCGATAAGGTTTTTTAAATTTTATTTGGACTTTTTAAAATTAGGATTAATCTTCAATCGATAAAAATCAAACATTGATAATTTATATAACTTTACATTGGCTATAAAATGGAGGATTTATTTTTTTGTTTCACTTCCGGTTTCGCCGAAAGTGGCATAAATATGTTTTTTTTTAATGGACGATCCTGTAATTTTTTATATATTTTTGATTTTAGTCAAAAATGTATTAAAAACTAAATGTTGTCTTAGAGGGGGCAGATAAGAGGGGCCAGATAAGAGGGGCCCTTAAGTTCGTTACATAATAATAATATAAAATAGGACCTGAGAGAAAGAATAAAATATTACATAACATAAATATTACCTATTATTTAAGATATATAATCTAGTACTTAGTTATTTTTTATAAATAAATCATAAAATACGTCAAATCTTGCTTGATTTTATTACAGTGTGGGTAGGATCTTCGCCACAAAATATTTAATTTATTTTACATAATATTAATGAAAAACTATAAATAATTTTAAGTCTGTGTTTTTGACCTTAACGAGACAAACAATGGGTATTGTAATCGTACATTGTAATACACTGTAAAAAATATATGACGGTTCTTTATTCAATTCATTATCTACAACATGTTTTCTACAATTTTTTCAACACTGATTTGTGAAAAACTCCACTATTTTAGACTCCAACGAACTAACAACTCTTCTCTCTAGCATACCGTTAATATAAAGTATCGCCAACATCTCGGTTTGTTTGTAAACAAATAGTAGGTATATTCAGGCCTGAACAATAACAATTACCAGTAACTTTTATTGTTGTCTCTGTTAGAACAAAGCTGTGCGAGTAAGACAGACAAATGTATATGTTGGCTACGTTTTTGTCAGTTTTTACAATTGAAATGCCTATTCTAGAGAGAAGAGTTATTAGTTCGTTGATAGCCTCCTACATTAAAAATTCTGAACTTTAACATACCCGCTCCAAAATATCTGCTTCCTACAAATTTACTCCATAACATATCTAAGCTATTAGGGGTCATAAGTACCTAAAATACGTAACTCATTAAGGGGAGTTCTTAGCGTTACGATGCGTTACGAGGGGAGACTGATTTTTTTTAGCGTGGTCTTGACTGCTAGCGCTACGTATTTACAGGGGAGTAGGTCTCAGCATTACAAATAGGGTTGCCAACCGTCCTTTATTTCAAAAGGCAGTCCTTTATTTGCTACTTTTGTCCTTTGTCCTTTATAAAACCCTTAAAGGACGCTAAATATCCTTTAAAATACGATTGACACATTGATTTATAATAATTAGTTATTTTATAACTCAAGGATAGATAGTCGAGGTAGGAAGTTGGTACAACGCGGCGCTATGCCCCCTGTGTCGGCCACATTGCTATCAGTCTCGCATACAAAGCTGTGGAAGGAGTATATTATTTTTTTGCCTGTTTTTAATATATTTTGCAATGGGGAAGACCCCCATGCCAAAAAAAAGCGTTTAGGTTATTTTAAAAAAGAAGCAAAAGTGGATTCGTTTTTTTAGCGACATATGTCTTTTACATTAATGATTCAGAGTTGGTAAAACTAATTACTAAGCGTTACATGGAGCCCCCTGCTTGGGGTCAAAACAAAATTGTACTTTGTGCGTTGTTGCCTATTTAATCATGTCCCCTTACAAAACTATTCTTTAAAACATCACTTTTAATATAACAACTCTACCCTATTACATATCTTCTTCATAAAATCTTTACTTCATGACACTATGACGTGGTTAAAGTCATCTTGATTATACCATATGGTCTGGACTTTTAAATAGCAGATTATCTTCTTGACTAATGATAAGGTGCAGTCCACACTATGGATATTTAGGCCACACTGTGGACGGCACTGTCGACTCCACAGGCTTGCTAACCATAAACACAACGTTATAAGCCTGCGCATAAGAGACATGACGGCACATACGTCAATCACGGTATCGTTCTATGTTATGTATTATGGTTATGCGAACCTGTTGACCATTGATATACAGGAGACAAGGATAAGGCTTTAATCTGCTCATTAATAAACATTTGATTCTTAAAATATATCGCCTTCTAAATTCTAAAATATCGTATTTGAAAAATGCCTCCCATTAAAAAAAAACACCAAACCAGCAAACTACCAAACCAAACCATTATTAACGTAAACTAACGCCTCCCATAGAAAAAAAAAAACAAACCAGCAAACTACCAAGCCAAACCATTGTTAACGTAAACCAACGCCTCCCATTAAAAAAAAAACACCAAACCAGCAAACTACCAAACCAAACCATTGTTAACGTAAACCAACGCCCCCATTAAAAAAATCAAACAGAAATTCGTGAGTATTTTAACAGTCTTTTGCTATATATTCTAACAAAAAAACTGGATTTTCCGCACCTAATTATATTCAAGACAGTAAGTTTTAGTAATAAAACCATAAATCAGTGCAAAAATATAGTTCATTTTTGTGGACCTGATGCGCACCGTAACCCCACTCAAATTAAACTATTTTATAAAACTACAACTGCCTAAACGGAAGCCACTTTTGACATCCGTCAAAACAAAAATAAGGAAACCAGTGCGCATGTGCTAGATTCTTCTCATTACTGCGGTGAGCGAATCGTGACAGAGATAGCATTATGAGTGTGAGTAAGAAAAAAGATCAATGCTGACATCAGGGTGAAACCAGAAATTTGGATGCGCAGAAGGTCAATGCGCAATCTTTGTTTTCTCTTTATCATTGCTCTGAACGGCGCTCTAATCAGAATGTAGCATAGACGAGGAAAGACCTCCAAAGCCGTTGCGGGATACTGTGATAAATGTGCCTAGCGCATCTGAGATAAACTTGCACATGCGCACTACTATTGTTGTTTTTGACGACCTTAGTTTTGTGTGTCAAATAAAAATTGTAAAAAATTCAACAAAAAACAATAAATATCTACACAGAAACGTCGAAATAGTTTTTTTAAATTATTTTATAAGAATTTTTCGATGTGTGTTTGAGTTTCGGGATTTTGTACACCTACTTTGAGTACACCAGGGATTGACCCTTTGCTCTTCATAAAGCAACAATACAGGTTAGGTTTAAAGTTATAAACAAATGCAGCAAAAAAACAATTAAAACACAGTAGAAGTCGAAAAATGAACAAACAAACGACGATCTGACAGTACTGACAGTATAAACAAACTACTAATAATTCGTCACCCCAGTATTGGTTTGCAATATCTCTATTTTTGGACATTTTAAGATTTTTACTGGGGGATTTTTGGAGATAAGACAAATGAATACTGGGGTGATGAATTGTTTTACGACCGACAGCATTTCACAGCTGATAGAGATGCGTACTGCGCAAGGTCAGATATATTGCGTTACGTCATTTCGCTGTCCCGTTCTGTCACAAAATAATCTTGCGCAGGCTGGACTAATGGTTCTCTTTCCTTCTCTATGGAATGTTGTCGCTAAGTTAACTGATTTTTACAGCGTATTAATTTTTACATCGACACTTAGTGCTACTAAGAGTGTCGATGTATTGAAATCTTCGACGAAAAGTCAAAATCTTTGACCACGTTTTTTTCACATTTCTCGACGTTTCAGACCATTCTGAGTCGAAATCAGTAAAAAAAAAATTGCGTCCGTCTGTCTGTCTGTCTGGGTGTAACTCTCTAACTCCATTTCTACATGAATACATGAGATATCGACTTACGGTTTTTTGCATATTGTTTCTTATCGTATTCCGAAGAGCTCATTATATTTGGGGGGTAAACGATTGGGGGTAAGGGGGTAAAAATAGGGTAAAACTCCTATTTGTATCGTTTTTTGTTTATAATTAAGGTAATTATTATTTTATTTGGTTAATTTAGCACTTATATAAAAGATAATTTTAAATTGGTCAGAAAATATAAACAATTTTTCCTAAAGCGCATTGTTTTCGAGATATTGGCGTTTAAAGCAGTAAAAGGTTTTTTAGCATATCTTACATATTTATAACCCGATTTCAAAAATTTATATTTTAAATAAAAGCTCTTTTTAAGCCCTATAAAAAATGTTACATACAGTTTTTTGCTAGAATATAATGTTTTAAAGATACAGAATTTAAAATCAAACAAAACACCTAGTTTGAAATTTTCAAACTAGATGGCTCTAGTGTACAATAGTGCCGATGTTTTGACAGGGTGCTTGCAACGTTTCATCTAGTTTATGCTATCGGGTACTTACATATATGTAATTTGTGAATGAACAATAATTAAATTTCTTTTTAATAATATTATCATTATTGTTGTTAAACAAAAAACCATGTTTGAGATTGACCTTATTTACAATATAAAAATAAACACATAAATAATCTCTTATAGGAAAAACATATGTAGAGTCACAGAAATAGAATCTTCAAAGTGTGGTATCGCGATGCCACTTATTTTTAAAATGTCTATTTTCATTTTGGTTTTATTATTTAGATTAAATCAATCTAGCAAAATATACAAGTGGATTCTCTCTTATGAAAATTTTAGTAATAACAAACAGTACTAATATAATTCTTTAGAAAATTATTATTAGTTAGTTTTCTCCCAGATCTTAACATGTATATTAAAAAGTCTGATTTATAAATATACTTATAAAATCATTTATCCTAATTTTTATACAGTTTTTTTCACAGTATCCACAAAATAAAAGAAAATTTTCCGAAAAAAACATTTTTAGAGACAACTATTCTGTCCTACTAAGACAAGTTGTCCTATTTGCAAATTAGATGTTTTGAGATATGGCCAGTTTTATTGTTTTCGTTTGCACATGTTTAAATAAATATGGCGTTGGGTTCCGCTTTATTTTAAATCAAAAATACGTGATATCTTTTAAAAAAATATATATTTATTTTTTTGCAGAAAAATAAATTGTCATATTAAATGCATTTGTTCTCTCTGAGAAAGTTCAAAATGATTTAAAAAGTCCAATCAAATTACTAAACTAACTCTGTAAAGTAAGTCCTAGTCCTGACTTATTCGTCTAGTAAAGACTAGTTAGGACAATTTTATTTAGAAAATATTGAAAATTTTCGTTTGGACCAAACCCAAATCCTAATAATTAGCCTAAGTTGTTTGTCCTACAAACAACTTAGGCTAATTATTAGGATTTGGGTTTTAGATACGACATTTCTTTTTAGTAGGCACATGGGGCTAGTGTAATACAATATAATGGTGTGCTTATCACAAAAAGTGAATTTTTGCAGATAGGGAAACTATTCTTAGCTGAGCAGTATTGTTTTGTATTTGCAGCAGATATTTTAATAAAGTACTTTATTATTTTTATTAATAATACATGGATAAAATGGATTAACACTAATCCACATCATTGCGGTGCCAAAGCCAAAACTGTCGCAAAACTAATCAGTGATAATTTATTGTTTTATTAAATAAATCTCGGAAGTCATATTATGAATAATTTTTATAAAAACACAAATAATTAATAATATAATGAAAAATATAATAATGTAATAGCATAAATCAAAATAAATAGTAAAATAAATAATTGTTTAATGTTGCTAATAAACGAAAATTTAATTATTTTTTAGAGGTAGCTATATACAGTAACTGTCATGCCAAAATTTAAGAGGTGATTCTACATCCCAAAATAGTAAAAAAATACACATAAAATAGTTTGGGGCAAAAATGTGTTAAGCCTAATACATTTTCCGTCTAGGGACGCCTCTGGATAAATTCATAAAAATAAATTAACATAAACTTATTGCCCTTATTTATTAATATATATATAATATATTATTATAGTATACATGCAAAAGCTCGTCGCTCTAGCTTAAAGGGTACCAGAGTTATTAATTCAAAACCTTAATTTTATTACAATTTTAAAGGGTTGTAGCACCCTTAGGGCTCATTTGCGGACCAACCTTTATGGGAACTTTTTTTGATATTTTCGGATGCAGAATCACCTCTTAAATTTTGACTTGGCAGTTACTGATTACCCTGTATATAGCTGTATACTTCCTATAGTAGTATTACAATTAATTGATCTGTAAATGTTACTACATTCTTTTTATTAGAGTAGGGGTGACCGGGGCTAGTGGTCGCAGGGGTAAGTTGTCAAAGTGCTTATATCTTAAAAAGTAAAATATTTTTCTGCGCCAAACCAAGATTAACCGCTGAGTTACAATAGTGCCATTTATCATTTGTAAACTTAAATGCAATAAATTAAAAGAACACCAAAAAAATGTAAAAAAGAGCCCAGTAATTTTTTTGTGGTAAATATTTTTTCTTATTGTTACTGATTTAGCGCATTAAGATAAGAGAATTTTATGTATTAAAATAGTTAAAGGTGTATATTATTTGTTGATATTGT
>OY294046.1:74149031-74270657 GCA_958510825.1 Brachypterus glaber
GGAATTATGAGGGAAATTTTTATAAAGGTCACTAAATCGAAACATTTGACGACTAATTTGATACACACAACAGATTAACTATACATATGTGTATATATATCGGTGTTTTTCAAAGAAAAAAACGATATTCGATTTTTATCTTTTAAGAATACGAAAGTTTTTAATTTTTATCCAATACATACAGGTAATAAGACAATTACCAGCTTTATTTTAAATAGATAAACTCAATAATAACCCCCGCGTGGCTTTTACTTATTGAGTGGATAATTATTTATTTTACCCACTCAACTGTCACACTTAAAAATTTTAAAGTTTTTTTTGTAATCCTTAGTTAATAAATATTAAAATAAAAGCCAATGTCTGTAATAAGGGGGTATTTTTTTACCTTTTTTATACTTCTGCAACTCAAAAGTAAGAATGATACATCATCCATTTAAAAAAATAATGGGGTGCTATATGACAAAAACTTTTTTGGCGAAAGAGTCCTAGAAGGGGATGACGGAGTATATATTTGTAACCATTATATATAGTGCTTGATATTTTATTTATTTTATTTTTTGCGAAATTCAATTATTTCTTACTTCCAAGATAATCGCAGAAAAGTTAAACAAACAGGATAGTACTATTTAAAAAAAATAAAGGTAAGTACTAAGATGGAACAAGGGGGTGATTTTTAGTGTTTTATTTCTTGTAGTCCTTTTTGTTGAAATTGGTTTATTTAGTTCTCAAAATAATCGCTGCCAGGATTTTGTGTAAACACCCGGTATAGATAGTTTTTTGCATTTCTCAAATGCAGCGTCCGGACGCGTCTTCTTTAATTAATATTGAAAATGCAATACAAAAAAAGCATATCTATATGACCGAGAAGTCCATATCTGAAACAATCTTTTAAATCCATTGTTCCATAAATGTTTTTTTTGTAAAAAATCAGGTAAGAGAACTAAATGTTTTTTCGTTACATGATTTTGCCATTACGGTTATGAACTTTTTTGAGATCCACTTTCTAACCCTATAAAATTTTTTTTGACAGGTTTAAGATAAAAAAAAATTAAAGCAAACCCAACAAAACTGTGTATAATTTTTATTGCTGTATTGTCCTAGGAAAGGCGCCATCAGATTGAATGCTTTTAACAGCAAAGTTTATGTCTTTTCGTATGGATTTACTACTTATTTATAAGTAAATCCTTTACAACGCCGCTTTAAATTTTATATCATAAAACAACACAACTAAAAAAATCCCCTTTTCTAAGATTTAAATTACCTACAAAAAGAAAATTCACCGACGGAGTTTTTCGAGTATGCTTCGTTTTTTTTATTTATAGTATATTCACCTTCAAGTTGCAGCCGAAGTAAATAAAAGAATCGCGCACGCGGCAGCTGGCGCGTGGTTTCATTGGTTAAAACACTCGAATGTTGCGAGAGTAGGGATGTAGAAAATTAAACAGGTCAGTACGTGAGCACTTGCGATGAAGCGTATAATGCATTGCAATGGACCGTTATATAGAAATATTTTGTTTTGAGTCCTACCCTGTTACTAAATCCGTTGTTGTCACGTGCGTTTGTTTACACATACTTCATTTTGAAGTTGAATATACTATAGTTAGATATTATCGCAGTAATTTAGGCTAGCTGTATATTTTTGCGACTTTTAACTTCCTGCCACAGACACCTTATTTATGGAACGTAAAAATTACACCTCCCTGTAAACAATTTAAAAGTCGAACAAAATTTTTATAGTTTTGACTTATTTATCGTTAAACGTGTTCTTTATAGCTTTAATTATTTAAATATAAGTGCAAGTTAATTTAGAAATAAAAAGACAGAAAAATCGAATGTTCAACATACAAGTAAAGGTTATGACACCTACCTTATGAACATCGGCTGCTAAACCATAAAATATCAGGGGCCCCTGGCAGTACACTGTACTCCTGGCTAAACATCACACACACACACAAAACAGTTGTTTTCTAAATAGTTTGTTTTGGTTTTATCACCACATACTAGCGTAATTTAGTATTGAAAATTGGAGATACACGAAGGCGGCATGCTTCTTCGAACGGTTTCTTAAAGAGTTTCTTCTTCTTCTGCTTCTTAGTGTCAATTCGCCGACTTGCACCTGTATGTCATTTGAACTACTATGATATTTAAAATAATATATTCTTAAATACTAAAGAAATTAAAGTTGTTTGTACAGAAGTGTTCTTAACACATTCAGATAAATGAACAAGACATTATGAAAAACATTTTAAATATTTAATCATTATCCAAAAATCATACTTAGGATCAGCACATCAAAAGTACCCTCCAAACAGTCAATATTCTTCTTTTCAAACAATGCCCCCTAAAATGGGGCATACATAGTATAAACTAGATGAAACGTTGCAAGCACCCTGTCAAAACATCGGCACTACTGTAAACTAGAGCCATCTAGTTTACAAATTTCAAACTAGGTGTTTTGTTTGATTTTAAATTCTGTATCTTTAAAACATTATATTCTAGCAAAAAACTGTATGTAACATTTTTATAGGGATTAAAAAGAGCTTTTATTTAAAATATAATTTTTTGAAATCGGGTTATAAATATGTGAGATATGCTAAAAAAACCTTTTACTGCTTTAAACGCCAATATCTCGAAAACAATGCGTTTTAGGAAAACGTTGTTTATAACATTTTTTGACCAATTTAAAATTATCTTTTATATAAGTGCTAAATTAACCAAATACAATAATAATTGCCTTAATTAGTCAAAATCTTATGCCAGTACTTCCCTTTGGAGTACTAGATTCGAATAAAGTCACACTGTTAAAACAGTTTATTTGTGTCAACAAAATACTTGGTTTGGATATGGCCAATTGAATTATTTGGTTGTGACAAATAAATGTTATTTCTGTCAAATAAACTATTTTGTTCCTATTAATAAATTATTTTGAAATTAAAATATTTGATAACATGAACTAAATATTTATTTGACTCAAATAAAATTTATTACTCACAACCAAATAATTTAATTGGCCATATACAAATAAATCCTTTTTATAACTGCACCCTCAACAAAACTCTCACATCCACAAAACGGAAATTATTCTTCATAGGAAACCTTTTATCCAAGAAAATCAAGATTACTCCAAACACCTTTCTTCTTATTTTAGATTTTAAGCTTTCACGGCCATTAAGATATAAAGAACTTTCACTTTCGGGTTTAGACCGTGTTAATGGATTTTCACTTTCCGACGTTTCGTCTCTTACTACTAGAGACATCTTCAGGGATTAATCTGAAACTAAGTTTCGAATCAACTTGTGTCACTATTTATGACGAGTTGTGGTTATTCACCCGTGACGAGGTTTTTCCTATCAAAGACTTCCATATTGCAGGTAAGTGGTAACCAGTGTCCCGATTGATATTGTTAGGATGCTTGATGATTTCTATCGATTCCCGTATCTTCCTTGGCATTTTTCTGTTTTCTGTTAATATTTGTTTTGTTTCAGACAAATTGATTTTATGACCTGTTTCATGCTCAATAGGACACTCGGTATACAGGAAGAAAACCCACACTGACAGATACCTAAACGCATTTTCACATCACCATCCCTCTCAAAAACGCTCGGTAGTTAATTCACTTGTTCATAGGGCTTTCATGATTTCAGACAAGAATTCCCTAGACACAGAACTCCTTAAACTAACCAAAGCCTTGACCATGAACGGTTATACCAAAAAAGACATTAATAAGACCATATACAAATACAGAAATCCCAGACCCAAACAACAGGACAATAGTGACAATGACAGACAGACACAAGTTATACTTCCCTATGTAAGCGGTATCACGGATAAAATAGGTAAACTTTTGAAAAAGTCAAATATTAAGCCTATATTTCGGTCCAACCAAAAATTAGGTCAATGTTTGACTTCAACAAAAGACAAAATACCCCTGAGTTCAGAAGGCGTATATAAAATACCCTGCTCCTGTGGTACGGTTTACATAGGTGAAACTAAGAGAAAAATTTCTACAAGACTTCAAGAGCATGAGCGCAATATAAGAAAGAAACAAATTTCCTTATCGGCAGTAGCCGAACATGTACATGAAACAGGTCATAAAATCAACTTGTCTGAAACAAAACAAATATTAACAGAAAACAG
Organism: Brachypterus glaber; assembly: GCA_958510825.1. Classification (NCBI taxonomy): domain Eukaryota; kingdom Metazoa; phylum Arthropoda; class Insecta; order Coleoptera; family Kateretidae; genus Brachypterus; species Brachypterus glaber. Next base: position 74,153,169 of record OY294046.1, read on the forward strand.
AAAAATGCCAAGGAAGATACGGGAATCGATAGAAATCATCAAGCATCCTAACAATATCAATAGGGACACTGGTTACCACTTACCTGCAATATGGAAGTCTTTGATAGGAAAAACCTCGTCACGGGTGAATAACCACAACTCGTCATATATAGTGACACAAGTTGATTCGAAACTTAGTTTCAGATTAATCCCTGAAGATGTCTCTAGTAGTAAGAGACGAAACGTCGGAAAGTGAAAATCCATTAACACGGTCTAAACCCGAAAGTGAAAGTTCTTTATACCTTTCTTCTTGGTCAAATGTTAAAAGGTAATTTCTTCTTTAAATAGTGTATAACTTTACCTAATACGGTCGATCTGTAGGGGAAGTCGGGGTTAACTGGGCCGCTTTTTTTCATATCGAGTTTTTGAAAAACCTATAAACAATATTCAAATATTTTCTATAGCAAAAGATAGATTATTACTATAGTTAGAACATATTAATACTTCAGACAAATATTATTTATATAAAAAAAGTTATTAACGATAAAGCAGTTAACCCCATAGGCCAGGGTTAACTGGACCACTACTCAGGGTTAACTGGTCCACTAGCAAAAATATATTGTATTGTAATTATTGTGAATAAAAACGATTTAAAATCAATTGAAATTTAATTTTAACCTAAAAATAGACAACATAATATGTTAAATATTAGATATATCTCAGGATAAATTGGTCCGGGGTTAACTGGACATGGCCCAATTAACCCCGCACTAATTAATATTGACATAAGTGATTTTGGCCATGTCCAGTTAATCCCGAATCAGTTAACCCTGAGTGACACCAATGAATGAAATCATAAAATTTTAATACTTAATAATATATTAGAAGGCGGCAATTATGCAGAATTATTAACAAAATATTCAGTAAACACGGAAAGAAATTAGTGGGCTCTGCGCTATACATTATAAGATATTTGGTAACAGTGGCAAATTATAGTGATTTAAGCTATAGATTATAAGGGACACAATAACTAATAATGTTAAAAATAAATTGGAAACGATTATATATATCACAGACACGATTATATTTATTACAGGCACTATTATAAATTTACAGAAATTTTATTATATTATAAAAATTATTAGCACGGACAATAATTAAATCTATTTAAGCTATAAATGCCATACTATTTGTTATATTTTATTATTCACTAAACAATTAAAGTATTTCATATAAATTTTTACACTGACTGCCATAATTGTAAGAGAAAGCCTTGTATTTATATAATAAGCGATTATAATTTGCTTGGTATGTGTGTTATAGCGCTCCTAGCTATAATTTTTTTTCCGTGAAGTTGTAATAAAGTATTAATTAAAAAATAAAAGTTAAGGTATCTACCTACTTTTCATCGAAAAAAATTAACTTTCTTTACTACAACTTACACGTGGGCAACACGGTCCGCAATAATACTTTAAACAATACTACTAACTAAATATCACTAGAATTTGCACTAGTGCGCCAATACTAATAAACAAACTTGATAAAATCCAGGTGGACCAGTTAACCCTGTGGCCCAGTTAACCCTGACTTCCCCTACCATTGAATTAATATGCAACAGTAATTCTCAGATCTGTTAGATATGAATAAGAAGAAGCTTTTAGGAATTAAGACAGTAAATTCTAAACGGTTACAACAGTTATGAATCCTACCAATCTGTTCTTATATGGTTTGGTGCGCCCATTATAACGTTTCAATAATGTTACTATTAAATTTAAAGATGCAAGAAATATTATGTGTTTATGTAAAACACACTTTGTACGGTATATTAATTCTTACAAAGTATTCTTCGTTGTAAACAAAGAATTTTAAATATTTTCGAGTTTTTCTGAAAATAAATATCGTACGAAAGAAAAGAGACCAGTGTAATTATACTGTTCACTCACCGCAGTAATGAGAATAATCCAGAGCATGCGCACTTCTTCTTATTTTTGTTTTGACGTATGCCAAAAATTATTTTAAGGTTATGTAACATTCTTTTGCAGAATTTTACAAAAATATCTACTTTTTTCTTTGCGAGCTAACAGTTTTTTTTTAATTGGCTAAAAGTACTAGCTTTTAATAGTATTTCGTAAAAAAAAATTGCGGAATAATCATTAATAAACATTTGATTCTTAAAATATATCGCCTTCTAAATTCTGAAATATCGTATCTGAAAAATGCCTCCCATTAAACAAAAAACACCAAACCAGCAAACTACCAAACCAAACCATTATTAACGTAAACCAACGCCTCCCAATAAAAAAAAAAACACCAAACCAGCACACTACCAAACCAAAACATTGTTAACGTAAACCAACGCCTCCGATTAGAAAAAAAACACCAAACCAGCAAACTACCAAACCAAACCATTGTTAACTTAAACCAACGACCCCAATAAAAAAATCAAACAGAAATTCGTGAGTATTTTAACAATCTTTTGCTATATATTATAACAAAAAAACTGGATTTTCCACACCTAATTATATTCAATACAGTAAGTTTTAGTAATAAAACCAGAAATCAGTGCAAAAATATGGTTCATTTTTGTGGACCTGATGCTCACCTCAAACTAAACTATTTCATAAAACTACAACTGCCTAAACGGAAGCCACTTTTGACATCCGTCAAAACAAAAATAAGCAAACCAGTGCGCATGTGCTAGATTCTTCTCATTACTGCGGTGAGCGAAACGTGTAATTATCCAATAATTTGTTATGCACATGCATATATATCATATACCGGGTGATCCAACGAAAACTATAACCTTGGATAAAATCAAAACTATACTCTGTCCAGTTATGCAAGATAGTAAGGGACGCGGCCCGTTTTACACCACAGAGCTCATATATAGCATAATTATGAACCGTAGTGTATCAAAAATTTAACAGGTGTCGGTACTGTTTTCCTGGAAAGGGTCTATCCAAAGACTCGCATAACAAACATAGTACATAAGAATGCGATGCCAGGATTGGCTTGATGTGTCGTCATGTATCTTGTAATGGTTGTTATGCGAGCCTCTGGATAGGCCTTAAGTTGTAATTATAACCTAAAAATTTGACGTTTACCTTGTGTTCAATATAATTTACGTTTGTACAATATGTAGAATATGCTAATTTAGTGTGAGTGTATGAAGAATAAACCAAAAAAGTACCTTTTTCAATACCGTACAAAATAACATTAAGTATAACCATTTTTTATGTAACTTTCTCTTCTTTTATTAGCTTTAACGACCGTCAATCATTGTCATTTGGTGTTGATGTACCTTAAAAATCGCGGGAATTTTAAACTACTATTTTGCATAATTGGACAGACTATAATGAGTTTTCGAAAAAACTCCGAGACAGGTCAATTTTTTTTTAAGGGGGACATCTTTTAACATGTAACCAATAATTGACGTAACTACCCCCACCACCCAGGAGCTACCAGTTAGAAAATCTTGAATGAGAATGTGGGTCATGTAATACATTATTGAAAAGGTTTTTTAATTCTGGTTATATAACAAAGCTTTATTTTTTTACATCGGTTCAGTAGTCCTCGAGAAAACGTATTACAAAAATCTAAAACATGCATTAATTAATTAATTTAAAAACACTGAATATATGTCAAAAAAATTTCAATTATACATAATACAGCTTCTGCAAATTTCAAGATCCTACCTAAAAAAGTAAAAAAGTTATGCGGGGTGAACCACCTTTCTGAAACACCCGGTATATGTCTTCTATATAGCCTAATTTATCTTTGCTTTCCATTATATTTTTAACTTTTTTTTTAACATTTTAACTATTGGTGATTAACCTTTGCTAGTTAGTTAGTAAAAGAAAAAAAAATCCGAGAATTATATTATCTCACATTATGAAACTAAATTTCTTGGGTATGCGAAGATAAACCTGTATTTAATGGGTCCTTTACTTCGGGTCGTTCAGAAATAACCAAAATTAAAACTGGTTTGTACCGTTGCATTCGCAAGAAAGCTTCACCGAATAAATGCATCAACTGTGCAAAATTAAAGACGGTTTTTTTGCGTTGAAATTTTATTTTTAAATTTAATCGGTACTGAAATATTCAACACTTTTATTTTTAACCATTAAAAAATCGTTGAACCAACTTGTAATACGCAACAATGGTACCATTACTGCAACAAAACAATGTAAATTACATTTTGTAATTCAACGACTGAACAGTTTTAAAATACATTAGAACTAATTTATTATGTTTAAATTTTACGTTTTTACTCAGTGTCCCACAAGGAACCAAACGCAATACAGGTATTACATAGACAAAATAAACAAATAGATTGATTTTTGACCGTCTGCGCATACTTCTGCGTCCCGACTAAATGCGTCCTCCATTTTGATTCCAATTGTCCAACCTAAAGTAAAAAAATATATATTTTATGTTGGTAACACTGTGTTGCGTTAGATAGGAATATTTTCTTTGTTAGATATGTGTCTTTTCATTTCACTTCAGTAGTCAGTAAAAGTTTCTTTTTGTCGTTGTTTTGTTACAACAGTTTGTTATATATGTAAAAACTAAATCAATATGTTATACTACACAGATATTTATTTATTTTTACCAGTAATTTAAATATAAAAATATAATTCTTCGCACACACCTCTAACATATTCGTGCAACAGGTAAACATAACCTAATTTATGTATGTTTTGAGTTTGTTTTCGAGGTTTTTCTGTTATTTTTTCTACGCGTTTGGTGTTTTGTGCTAGAAGGGTGAACATTTTATTTTATTATAGACCATATAATAGCGTTTTTGAACTTTTAAAGTCTTTCTGTGTTTTTTGTATATTTTATAGTGCTTTTTCAAAGAACTAGTAAAGTCTTTGCAATGACGTGTTTTATAAAAAGTTGTAGAAACATAAAACGACTGCTACCTGCAGACAGCAGTATCATATTTTTTAGGTAAGTTTGATTTTTTTTAATATAACATAAGAAAAAATTAAAAAGTAAGGTTATGTCGTTTATTTATTTACATTTTACCCACTAATTTAAATTTCTCGGCTGATTTCTGACGTAACTTCCGATCAAAATGGAGGACTCGTAAATTTGTATATAACCTTGAGATGACAGCTCATCTATGTTCTTTGTCTATGAGGTATTACTAGAAAACATGAACGTATTCTGGTAACTTGTAGTTCGATCTGGTTACGTATTGACTAAAAAGCGCTGGTATCTACGAGCGAGATTGGAAGCCTTCTATATCGTAATTTTAATTTTTAAATGGTAGTTAGTCGGTGGCTGCTAGATGGCGCCATGCGAAAATATTGACATTATAAACATATGTTCCCAGTGACGTTTATTTTTAATGTGTGCTTTTATGAGAACATCTTCTTTGGTTATTCCAAGATAAAATATTTGGGAAAAAAAATATTTATATAAAAACATAGCATTATAAATATATATATAAGGTAATTTTGATATCCGTAAATAATTATGAAAGAATGTTAGTATCGGACAGAAGAGAAAATTAGAAAAGCCTGGCGCTTTACTAACTGAGCTACCGAGACTCCCGTTCGAAAACTAATATAAGCAATTGGACATGCCTTATTTTCTATTCTTCTCAAATTTTTTATTTGTTATTAACAACTTGTTAATTAAAGGAAAGATGCTTAATTTTGTTAGTGGGAATAAACTCAATATACGATGACTTAAGAGCCCTTTTACCTCTTTACACTTATATAGTTCACATAATGGAACATCAACAGAGATCGAGATTCGGTCTCTAACATTGTATTTTAGCCAAATTAATAGAAATGTATTAGAAGAAATTTTGATATAAATAATTATGAAAGAAAATGTTAAGTGGCCGGAAACCGTGTGGACTCTGGATATAATCCAGACTGAGACCTAACTTTTTTCTAATTTTCTCTTCTATCCGATATGCCAATAACATTTTCTTTCATTGTACTAATATAATTATAATTACTTTCTGGAATCCGTATGTACTTAAAAAAAATGATCTTTGTCATATTTATTTTAATTATTTTTAAATTCGAAGCTAATAGTACTAGAAAGTTTCTTTGCGCTTTTCTGTTGGCCTGACGTAACTAAAATACGTGACAATATTTGAAGAAATGATTAACATATTTTCGATTTCTTTTTACGTATTGTTTTCAACAGTGGTCATTGTCCATATTTCTCCAAAATTATAAAAAAGCTAAATAGTGAAAATTCCTTTTTAAAGGTTTTTTAATAAAGATGGCATTTTGTTTAGTGTTTCACTAGGATCAGGAAATCGAGATTACTTGTCTTGTCTCGATATAGAGAGTGTTACTTAAAAAATCAAGACAAGGCAAGAGTTACGATACGTTGTCGAGAGTCGAGACTCTTAATCAAGAATCAACTTCTCGAATCTTGATTAATTTTTTTACTATTAATTGATTAAAGCTTAATTTAATTTTTGTACTTTTAATCGACCCATCACTTAAGCCTTTTGAGAACTTGAAACTTTTAAGAAGACACAAGTTATGATAAATAATTTAATTAAAAAAAAAAAACAACCGACTGATTAATTAAAAAGTATAAAACAAAAATATTGAAAAACTAAATTATATAGTAACCGTCGCAGTCGGAGGTCTATTTTGCCTTCATATTATTAATCCATTTGTATTTTGCGACTCTTATAAGCTCATAATCACACGCATTTTGCGTGTTCTTATAGGCCTATAAGAGGTCTGTACTTTTTGTTCTTTTGGGTTGGCAATAGACCTGGTAATCGCTTGACGTTTTCCGTGCAAATGTCAATGTCGCTTTAAAGTTTAATTTTCTACAAAATTTTGTGCTTAGGTTATTTTTACCATATTAAAATTGCGGCTTGGTTAATTGCAGTAAAAAAGAGAAGAGATGACTATAAAATGTTTATCAAAATATCATTTGTTCTTAGAATTTTAAACATGGTGTAAACTGTAATGCCAATCCAAAACAAAAATTCCTAAATCAGTCATCAATTTAAAAGTAAGTTTTTTTTTAATTTTAGAGCAAAATAGAAAAAATTGTATAAAGCACTCGTTTCATAACACGTTTATAGTGCACTAGTACTTTAAAAAACTAGCCGCAAGCGGCTCGTTTTCTCAACTTGTACTCGTGCACTAAAAATGTATGTTATGAAACTAGTACTTTAATATACTATTAGGATTGGCCTCCGACTGCGACTGTTACTATATAATTTAATTTTTAAGTATTTTTTTTATACTTTTTAGTTAACCAGGTGTTTTTTTTTAATTAAATTATTTATTTTAAACTTTTTAAATGTTTTTTTTTTTTTTGATAAATAAACCGTTTATAAACAGTTTTATTTTAGGCTGATGAATACAGCTAATATAGTCGAAACATGTACAAATACAGTTATAACTATAATAACTATTATATTTGGTGTTTAGTGAGATGTGGGACGTCGTATGTGATAACAATTTTTAGATTGCCTACGTTTCGGATCGTGTTTTATCCTTCATCAGGGCTGAAAAATAGCACTAAACTGTGAAATCTATCTACGAGAAGGAAAATGCACTATAGGTATTTTCCAAATCATTCAGATACAAATTTCACTAACTACAATAAAAATACATTTAATAGAAAATTAAAAGAACTGTTAATAAACAAAACCTATTACTTTTTTTAAAGAGGATTTATTATTTAAAAAGGAGTTTAAAAAAAATTAAAATGTATGTTTTTTTAAATATTTTATTTCATATAAATTTTGAAAATGTCCATATTTACATTTACTTATACTGTAAAATTATTCGATAATAAAATTTACTTTACGTTCATAAGACTTTTTAGTGCTAAAACCTTGGCTAAACAGCTTGGTTTTGCAACTTAGCACTAAGCTCTGTAACTTAATCCGAAGAAGTAGATTTTTTTTTGTTTAAGCTATTCAAAATTATAAAAAACAATTTCTTTTTGTTTCAGGAATAAAAAACTTGATGGGAGAACCCGACTATCGACAAATTCGTTTACATTGGGAAACAGAAAGCTCCTTGGTACCAAAAAACGGCTTCACAATTCGATATTGCGAGCTGCAGACGTGGGGACCTCACAGATGTCAGAGCCAAACGCTAAAAGAAATGGAAGACAATCTAAATGATATAGAGAATGAAGAACCGATTAAAACATTCTCGAAAGAAATTAAGGGCCTGAGAATGGCTACTACTTATTCGTTTGAAATCAAACCAGTTAAAGAAACGAATGAAAGAGAAAATCGTGCCGAAGGGGATAACAAGAATGAAAATATCATAGTCATTCCAACAAAAGGATGTAAGTATTTAGTAATTACATAGTGTCTAATTATACTTTTTAATCTCCCGATGTAGAAAAGGACAAAGATAATCAAAATTTGCGTTACATAATACTCAATAATAACCCCTACGTGGCTTTTACTTTATTGAGTCGATAATTATTTATTTTACCCACTCAACTGTCACTTGTCAAATTATTTTCTTGTATTTTCTAAATGTCATTAAAATTTTTAATAAAAATATGAATTCGTTAGCTATTTATTGGATAAAACCTTGTATGGCACTCATGGGTAAACCGATATTGCCCTCTCGAAAATTAACCTGCTTGGCTGACGTCTCGTAGGTTAATTTTCTCATGGGCAATATCTTACTTTACCCACTAGTACCATAAATAACTATTGTCAATTTGAGGTTTGACAGCAGATATGTAAAATCAGCTGATTGTCACTTCCCAACTTCACTATCGTGAGTTCGATTCTCACTGGCGCCGATTTGCCTTTTTCAGTTAATTAATAATTGAAATTTGTCGAAGGCGATAAGTAAAACGGACACTCCCTAGAAACTGGTTCGAAAGTCAGTATAAGCCGGTGGTTCCCTCTACTACTAGCCCACACAAGTCCTGGACTTAGGGGATGCTTAATTAAGTAGAATAGTACGAGGTTAAACAAACAAACAAACAAACAAAACAACAGTTGTCATAGGCAACTGGTGGAAAATAGGCACTAGTTAGTTAATATACTAACTAGGTCGTAGAATTTATAAATTATGAACTAAGGTGTTTTGTGGGTAAAGAAAATGGCAACTCTAAAAGTCACTGATTTTTTACATAATTGGATAAATTAAACTTAACCACTTGACGCACTCGCCCGAGTGAATTCTTTGACAGTAGCTTGACTCTTTTCCGCTTACCGGGTTCGGGCTGACTTGTATTTTGTATTGCCAATCAGATTTCAGCCGAATATACTCACGAAACTGTTAGCCCCAGAGTGGGCGAAAAATTACCCCTTTGGTGAAAATAAACCACTAAAAAAAACTGGTGCGTTAAGTGGATAATAAAAATACTAATAAACTAGATGAAACGTTGCAAGCACCCTGTCAAAACATCGGCACTATTGTACACTAGATCCATCTAGTTTGCAAACTTCAAACTAGGTGTTTTGTTTGATTTTAAATTCTGTATCTTTAAAACATTATATTCAAACAAAAAACTGTACATAACATTTTTTATAGGGCTTAAAAAGAGCGTTTATTTAAAATATAATTTTTTGAAAACGGGTTATAAATATGTGAGATATGCTAAAAAAACCTTTTACTACTTTAAACGCCAATATCTCGAAAACAATGCGTTTTAGGAAAACGTTGTTTTTAATATTTTTTTACCAATTTAAAATTATCTTTTATATAAGTGCTAAATTAACCAAATACAATAATAATTGCCTTAATTATAACCAAAAAAACGCTAAAAATAGGAGTTTTACCCTATTTTTACCCCCTTACCCCCAATCGTTTACCCCCAAAATCTAATCAGCTCTTCGGAATACGATAAGAAACAAGATTTTGACTTTTCGGCGAAGATTTCAATACATCGGCACTCTTAGTAGCACTAAGTGCAGATGTAAAATTAGAATAAACCAAACCAATGAATAATTTTTTTTTGCAAAACCTTTTATGAAATTCAATTTCAAATTTAATTGTATTGGTATAATATTTACCATTGTGTTGGTATTTAATATCTACCTATCTATCATTGCAAAGCATAGAACATTATCATATGGTAAACCTATACACTGTTCGACAAATTTTATGGGCATAATAAAAATCTTATACAAAAGGAATCCTTTGTTAAACATTTACGTATAATACCATGCAGGAATATATTCATATTTCATGCCTATATTCATATTTTAATGGTGAAACCTCCGGGCACTCTCGACTAATCTCACGAATCTTTTTAAAACAATTTCAAAAGGTTAAGTCATAAATTTTGGACTTACAATGCGTTTGTCAGACTTCATTAAAATTATCTATCTAAACTATTTCAGTAGGTAGTGATAAATGTGTCGAAATCAGTAAAAAAAATTTTTGCGTCCGTCTGTCTGTCTGTCTGGGTGTAAACTCTCTAACTCCATTTCTACATGAGATATCGACTTACGGTTTTTTGCATATTGTTTCTTATCGTATTCCGAAGAGCTGATTAGATTTTGGGGGTAAACAATTGGGGGTAAGGGAGTAAAAATAGGGTAAAACTCCTATTTTTAGCGTTTTTTGTTTATAATTAATGCAATTATTATTGTATTTGGTTAATTTAGCACTTATATAAAAGATAATTTTAAATTGGTAAAAAAATGTTATAAACAACGTTTTCCTAAAATGCCTTGTTTTCGAGATATTGGCGTTTAAAGCAGTAAAAGGTTTTTTTAGCATATCTCACACATTTATAACCCGATTTCAAAAAATTATATTTTAAATAAAAGCTCTTTTTAAGCCCTATAAAAAATGTTATATACAGTTTTTTGCTAGAATATAATGTTTTATAGATACAGAATTTAAAATCAAACAAAACACCTAGTTTGAAATTTTCAAACTAGGTGGCTCTAGTGTACAATAGTGCCGATGTTTTGACAGGGTGCTTGCAACGTTTCATCTAGTTTTGTAATATAAGCTACTTTTAAAATTTCAATAATATATTGTGTATCTTCTTGTTTTTAATTTTTGAAATTATTAGTTATTATTAAATAATAAAAATAATAATTTCTGTTTATTTCAGTTTCAGCAAAGGCCACCCAATGTTTACCACACGCCAGCGAAATAGAAGTGTCTACAGGACCTCATTTCGGTGGAAGAATAACCGTCGAAGCAGCTGATGGAGAGAGATGCGCCATCGATGGCGAAGCTGATAGTCCGAGGGATACGTATACTCTGAGGATCAATCACACGGAATGTGGCAGCCAAGTCAATGAAACAACTGTAGCTACCTTCGTGATAGTTCAAGAAAATGTACCCATTTTAACTCACAGTACAAGAAGGTATGTGTTTATTTCTTGATGTTTGACTTCGATTTTAGTTATACGTCTTACAGACAACTACGCGTATCACGTGATCATATGTCCTAACTATACCTTTGTAATTTTATTCATGTACAATAAAATCTACCGTTCTTACACTAAGTACCAGAAGATGCGTGAGTTTATTTGTTTTATGAGATATTGATGAAGACAAATGATTTTAATTGTTGATACCTACATAACGATTGTTATGAATATGTATATTTAATAACAAAGTTGCTTCATAAAATGTAAACTTTGATTATCCGTGAGATTAAATATGCATTACATCTACGCAATTTTACCAGCTATACAAAAAAACTGGAATGAAAAGGGTTTTTTCTACTACTGCTTTAGAATGTAAGCAAATACACACACTTTTCAAACACAGAATGAATCCATTCTAGCTCCAGATACGGTATGAATATTCCGAATGAGCACATGTAGTGCCATCTCTTGTTTATAAAAGTAAAGAAAACTGTAGCAAAATTAGCAAAAATATATATATTTTACCATGAAATATTGAATAATTTAATGCAATTTAAAGTTTTGCTTTAAAATTACATAAAGTTTATTAGTTTTTCTTAATATTTGACCAGTTTTTTATCAATTTAGTTCAAAAAATTAAAACTGCTCCATCTATTGTTAAATATTTAAACTTAATTTCTGTCACAACAATCTGACATAACCTTTCATTTTTTGCATTATAATTTGTAAATATATGCTAAAATTAAATAAAAATCTTTTTTAAGTACTGATTTGATAAAATTATTAAATAACATTATTTGCTTTATTTAAAAATATATGTTTTGTTGCACTTTCAATGTCAAGTCACCAAAAAAACATTGTTTTTAACCTTGTCCGCAGTTTAAAGCCATACAGTGTTTCATATTTGCAGTCGAAGAAAAAGTATATTCTACAATACGTATGGAATAATCATTCCGCGCTCGCGGGACAGTCATACTCCCCTGCCGGCTCGTATGACAAACTTTCCGCTCACGCGGAATATTGTCTATTCCATACTAGTTATAGAATATAATATATTCTATAATATTATTATTTTTTTTTGTTTTTCCTAGTTTCTGTTCCATTGCCAGTTTAGGCCATGCATTCTTTCTGATGAGACACAAAACCAATAACCTTGCAAGATTGCAGTGATCTTTCTTTCTACATTGTATACAACAGTTATTTATATATTAAGGGAGTCAACTGGTTCTTTTAGTCCCGCAAGCTAAAACACAGATTACTCCTGATGTATATACACTATTTTTTTTACAAGCGACAACTATATTAACATAAAATTACATCGGCACTTAGTGCTACTAAGAGAGCCGATGTATTGCAATCTTCGCCGAAAAGTCAAATTCTTTGACCACGTTTTTTTCACATTTCTCGACGTTTTAGACCATTCTGAGTCGAAATCAGTAAAAAATTTTTTTGCGTCCGTCTGTCTGTCTGTCTTTCTGTCTGGCTGTAAACTCTTTAACTCCATTTCTACATGAGATATCGACTTGCGGTTTTTTGCATATTGTTTCTTATCGTATTCCGAAGAGCTGATTAGATTTTGGGGGTAAACGACTGGGGGTAAGGGGGTAAAAATAGGGTAAATCTCCTATTTTTAGCGTTTTTTGGTTTATAATTAAGGCAATTATTATTGTATTTGGTTAATTTAGCACATATAAAAGATAGTTTTAAATTGGTCAAAAAATGTTATAAACAACGTTTTCCTAAAACGCATTGTTTTCGAGATATTGGCGTTTAAGGCAGTAAAAGGTTTTTTTAGCATATCTCACATATTTATAAGCCGATTTCAAAAAATTATATTTTAAATAAAAGCTCTTTTTAAGCCCTATAAAAAATGTTATATACAGTTTTTTGCTAGAATATAATGTTTTAAAGGTACAGAATTTAAAATCAAACAAAACACCCAGTTTGAAATTTTCAAATTAGATGGCTCTAGTGTACAATAGTGCCGATGTTTTAACAGGGTGCTTGCAACGTTTCATCTAGTTTAAATTGAAACATGTATTCAAAACCAACTAATTAATTTTTACAATTTATTTTAAGAGTAAATCAGATATCCATGAATCGCGAAATAACGAGTTTGCGTTTTTAAATGTTTTTCTAATATAATTAAGAAAAAAATTAAGAAATTCTTGATCCTTACTCATATTGGAGTTGATTTAAATAAACCATAGAAAAAATTGTTATCTCTCCAAAATATAAATTTATTGTCTATTAAACAAACATTACAGCGACAATTGTTTCGACTCTTTTAACATAAAGTCATTTTCAAGCTACAAATAATAAAAAATTAGGTTGAAAATGGTACAATTCCTTTTAGAAAAACTTACTTTTTTAAATTTATAAACAAATTATTAGAAATGTCATACTGACCTTAACAATATTATTTTTATAAAATCTTCAAAAATTAAACAAAAAGGAAACTACAATAAGTTAAAATAAAATAAATTAATGACATCTAAAATTTAAAATTGAATAAAAATCTGGGACATCTATCATAAAGTAATCCAAACTATATTTGAAACATTCTAAAGGAATTATCTTTAAACTGCAAAAAAAGTAGTTGAACATAAAAAAGGAAAGAGATTAATTTATATTCAACTTGGTAATTGGAATAAAATTGGAGAGGTGGCAGCAAATTCATACCTAAAACTCAAAAACAAACCAAAAAGGGACAAAATTTTTGGAAAAATTATTAAACAAAAATATTTATTCCAAAGATTAATGCTCTGTAAGGGGACAGGCAACAATCTCCGGTCTAACATTTAAAACATTATTGTAAACATAAATATTCAAAAAATCTATTTGTTCATTAACTAACCTATTTTTTCTATGGTTTATTTTTCTAATATGGCCGTACTATCTTTAATGTAGCACGCTGTTAGTACAAATTTTACAAAATTTTCATGAAAAAGTAATAAAAGTTATGGATGTTGACAAAATAATGCTGCAGACTATCGAAACTGACCCCATGGTGATTATTGAGAAACAGGCAGCAGAGACTATTTTAAATCCATCCAAATATCAAGTGCGGAAGAAAATAGTAGGTTTAGTCCCGCAAAAGGGGGAGTTTTAGTCCCTGTCGTGCAAAATAGTTATTTAGGGTATAAACTGTTGGCTTTAGTTAGGAATACAAGGGACTAAAACAGCCACGTTTAGTCCTGAGGTATATACACTATTTTTTGCAGGACCAAACATAATTTAGGTACATAAAATTAAAATTAAAAGCCAGGCGTCTAAAATCAGGTGTTTTATTTTCGTAATTTAATTTTATCAAGATGCATGTGAAAAATAACCAAATTTCGCGTTACGTAATACTTGAACGTTCCCAAAGCATATAGTATGTATAATATTTTATTCTTATCAGGATTGCCTTGATTCTTTTCCCTTGAGAGAAAAACGGCAAGTTTAGTCCCGTAAATTAAAGCCTAAAATTAAGTTGTAGTCCTGGTCCTGCAAAAAAATAATTATAACCCTTTCTAAATTATATGGCCAAAGTATTTTATGTTTAAGACTTAAACCTATTTTTATTTTAAATATATTTGATAGGTAAACTACTACTACTACTACTTAGTACATACTAAATTTAGTAGTATTGCAAAACTGCGGCATATTTATATAACCACCTTTTTATTTAAGTACACGTTTCTTGAAAGTAATTTAAAAAAATAATTTGTAAAGATCCTATTTGTTCTAAACAAACCAAATTGGATGTATAGGTAAACTGTGACTAGAGACAATAAATACTGTATAACATAACGTTTTTATTCAAGACGAAGCTTGATGTAGGTAGTTTAAGGCAGTCAATAATTTAAATCAAGAAATACGTGCTTCAATAACAACTTTGAATGGAATAAATAATGCTTTTTCTGATCCGGTAGGCAGTGATATGCAAAAAAGATGTTAGCTTGTACTATTGAATTGCATTAAGAAGGCTGTGTAAATGCACTTTTTTCGTTAAAACACGTTGAAAAAGTTGTACAGTTACTCGTTACTGAGTATGAAACAATGTCGACATCACTTCTATCGAATTAAGTCAATAGGTAACGAGTCAGACACGAAATAGACTTTTTGAATAGACTGGAGTACAATTTTAATTTTAGCACATATTTACAAATTATAATGCAAAAATCGAAGGTTATGTCAGATTGTTGTGACAGATATCAGGTTTAAATATTTAACAATAGTTGGAGCAGTTTTAATTTTCTGAACTAAATTGATAAAAAACTGGTCAAATATTAAGAAAAACTAATAAACTTTATGTAATTTTAATGCAAAACTTTAAATTGCATTAAATTATTCAATGTTTCATGGTAAAATATATATATATATATATTTTTGCAAATTTTGCTACCGTTTTCTTTACTTTTATAAACATGAGATGGCACTACATGTGCTCATTCTAACATTTGATATGGAATATTCATAACTTATCTAGAGTTAGAATGGATTCATTCTGGGTTTGAAAAGTGTGTGTATTTGCTAACATTCTGAAGCAGTCGTAGAAAAAATCATATTCCATATTATATTATGGGATTATTTTCGGATCGTGATTTTTATTAGTAAATGCATGCATGTCATGATCATAACCATGCTTCCTTGCACTAGCTCTAAATACTAAATAAATCCTTAATCAAAACTTAAAATAATATATTATAATTAATCTGTACCATTAACATAATACATAATTTACATGATCAGATTAAGGTTCATATAAGCTTGGTAGAAATGGTTCCAGTTTGTCAAATCCTCTTTCCAAACTACACTCTAAAAACATGTCCAGCAATTACACAACACCACAAAAAAAAGACCCTTGAGACAGACCATGATCCTATGTATTTTTCGACGTGGTCTTACTTTTTCCGCGAGAATCCCCATTTAGAGATCTTGTATTTTTAATATTTTTTGCCAGCACAGGGGTGAACTCCAGGGGTGTAGAATTTTTTTCGTCCTCAAATTTGGATCAGCGTCGAAAAATACATAGGAATACCATGGTCGAGCATCTGGCATCCAGTCCAAACTCAATTTTCCACCCCTTCTTGGGGGTATTTTTTGGGCCCGGGAGTGAATTCCGGTGTGTAGAAATTTTTTTGACCTCAAATTCCGATTCAGCGTCAAAAAATACATAGGAATACCATTGTTGGCATCTGTCATCCGAAACTCAATTTTCCAACCCTTATCAGGGGTAGTTTTTGGGCCCGGGGGTGAACTCTAGGGGTGTCGAATTTTTTTTGACCTCCAATTCGGCTTCAATTCGAACTCAATTTTTCACCCCTTTTAAGGGTAGTTTTTGGGTCCGGGGATGAATTCCAGACGTCTAGGGTCTTTTCTGACCTCGGATTCAGATTCAGCGTCGAAAAATACATAGGAATATCATGGTCTGTCTCAGGGGTCTTGACCTTTTTTTTGTGGAGTTGTGTTATTGTAGGCAATTTATTGCCAGCATTTGCTATAGTAAATTTAAAGCCTAACTGCATTTTTAAATAGCGATTGTAAAAATACCTTATTTTTTAAATTTAAAGCGTTTGTCTGTATTACCGTCGTGTTTTTACAGCTTTTTTTTACAGTTGTTCTGTGTTTTTTAATGTTACTGTGAATTCCACCTATTGTTACAAGCACTTCCTGTATTTTTCAAGGAATATTACAACCTAACCTGTGGTTTAACTTAAAATTTACAAATAACATGAAAAATTAAGCATTATTACAGTTTTTTTTTGTAAATTTGCTTATATGAGATAGTATAATTCAGTATTTCCTCACAAGGATAACTGCTTTAAATTTACTATCACTTTTTACAGTGTATACCCCAGTGGAGGTTCCCATCTAGGCCGAAAAGTCCTCTATTTTTTCTATTTTGCGACTCTTATAAGCTCATAATCACGCGCATTTTGCGTGTTCTTATAGGCCCATAAGAGGTCTCTACTTTTTTTTCTGTTGGGTTGGCAACATACAAAAGCCTATCTCTTGACGTTTTGCGTGAAAATGTCAATGTCGATTTAAAGTTTGGACTTTTTTACAAAATTTTGTGTTTGGGTTATTTTTTACCGTGTTAAAATTGTGGACTGGTTAATTGCAGTGAAAAAAGAAGAGATGAGTGTAAAATATATCAAAATATCATTTGTTCTTAGAATTTTAAACATAAACTGTAATGCCAACCCAAAACAAAAAATCCCTAAATCAGTCATCAATTTAAATGTAAGTTTTTTAAATTTTAAAGCAAAATAGAAAAAATTGTATAAAGCACTCGTTTCATAACACGTTTTTAGAGCACTACTTTAGAAAACTCGCCGCAAGCGGCTCATTTTCTAAACTTGTACTCGTGAGCTAAAAACGTATGTTATGAAACTAGTACTTTAATATACTATTTATGTATGTACTCACAGTTTTTTTATCATATTTTCCAAATCAAACTTTATAAACAATGTAAACAAGCTGTACATTGTACACTGTACAGCTGTAGGTGCCTCACAATATCAAAATTCATTTTTTTTTAATTAAACAGAAAAAATAAAGAGAATATTTACGTTTTATACAGAAAATCCACCTTTTAACAAATAGAAATTATAAAAAAAAAATTAATTTATCTCAAGACGATGAGATCTAAATAACAAAAATATGTTTGATGTAATTTGTAGATACTTCCTTACCTGCTACTACATTTATTGGAAACTTGGTACCTTTACTAGAGGAAGTACCCTTCTATATTTACATTAATCTACATTACCGTAACTGTAACGCCTTTTGATCGACAAAAATGATAATAACCACACAAGTTTCATGTCTATTTAACATCAATCAGAATGTTTAATTACTCTAATAATTTACAATCCATATATGGTTGAGGGATATTTAGTTTAAACCTTTGGTTTAAAAATAGATAATGCGATAAGAAATGTATTTAAATTGTAAAATACTTATTCACTGGTGAAATGCGGATTTTTTTATCACTTAAACATCGGCACTATTGTACACTAGAGCCATCTAGTTTGCAAATTTCAAACTAGGTGTTTTGTTTGATTTTAAATTCTGTATCTTTAAAACATTATATTCTAGCAAAATACTGTATATAACTTTTTTATAGGGCTTAAAAAGAGCTTTTATTTAAAATATAATTTTTTGAAATCGGCTTATAAATGTGTGAGATATGCTAAAAAAACCTTTTACTGCTTTAAACGCCAATATTTCGAAAACAATGCGTTTTAGGAAACGTTGTTTATAACATTTTTTGACCAATTCAAAATTATCTTTTATATAAGTGCTAAATTAACCAAATACAATAATAATTGCCTTAATTATAAACAAAAAACGCTAAATATAGGAGTTTTACCCTATTTTTACCCCCTTACCCCCAATCGTTTACCCCCAAAATCTTATCAGCTCTTTGGAATACGATAAGAAACAATATGCAAAAAACCGCAAGTCGATATCTCTGTAGAAATGGAGTTAGAGAGTTTACACCCAGACAGACAGACAGACAGACAGACGGACGCAACCATTTTTTTTTACTGATTTCGACTCAGAATGGTCTAAATCGTCGAGAAATGTGAAAGAAACGTGGTCAAAGATTTTGACTTTTCGGCGAAGATTTCAATACATCAGCACTCTTAGTAGCATTAAGTGCCGATGTAATGTATGTTGTTATTCTTTGCCCTTATCCCTTACACATTATTAGTCTTTTGGATAACCCTTATAATCGCTGCCACATTTATAGTAGAATGTTTACATTTAAAACAGATTAATGTGAGGCAGGGACGTAATTAAATTATTATTATATTAAATATGTATTTATCCTATATAGATCGATGCACAGAACACAAATAAAACAAATAAAGCGGGTGGAGCAAATGCCTTTTGGGTGTTGCTAAATCTTGTGTGAAATATCATCGGATAGGGTCGAATGTTAATTGGCTGGAATCAGTCAACGTGGGCTCGATAAAAATACATTAGTTTAAATGAGTCTAAAATTATGAAACGTCCCGGTTGGAAGAACAGTTTGACACGCGCTAGAAAAATAATAATCGCTGCTAAAAAGTATCTTATATCTCTGGCAGCGACTATACCAGTTAAATTGATTTACTAACTAAATATTTTCTTTCCCAATATATTAATGATGGTTACTTTTTTGCTTTTTTGGTCCAAACCTAATATAAACTTAAAATATGAAAGAAAAATAAATAAAAATATCTAACATTTGTCTTAATTTTTTATATCGCTTATATTTTATTGACCTAGGTATGGTATAGTTAAATACCAGTAGCATTTTTCTTGTAAAAACAATTACTTTTTATGGATTGCCTAGCACAATTTAAACGTCAACGTGTTTCTTTTCAGATTCTTGGTTTTATGTTCGTATCAACCGGAAACATTAACCGTCCGTGCTGGTCTCAACCTTCCCACCAATGGACGTGGACAAGCCCAAATAGCTGCCCCATATGAAGACGACGGCAGCAACTCCATAGGCAGAAAATCGCGTAACATGAGGACTGGAAGATTGATGCAAAAACCTGCCGCATTAGGTGAGATTGATTTATACAGTTTATAAGGCTTTATACTGCCGTGTTTAGGTAGTAAAACGATTACATTGAGTTTTTCAAATTTTTTGCTCGAAAACGTTACGCCGCGTTGCAGTACAGTAAAAATGTTACGTAACACTTAAAAAATTATAAACTTATAAAATGTTTATTGGATGACGTTTTTAACAATGATCTAGGCCTAAGATACGGATTCGTTGCAAATGTTATTGCGACTAAAAAAATAGACATGGAAAACCATAGGCAATAATCGGTCCGCTATCTTGAATTTTAGGCGTGAGTGCTTAATATGAATCCTACGATAAAAATGCATATAACCAATTTTGTTGAGAAGAAAATTTACAACAATTTTTGTTAAGATCATTTTATTAATATATTAATCAAAGTCGAGTTATAAATATTCAAAAATGTCCATGTTGGGGGTGAAATTGTTTTTTTTTTTTCGATTTTTCAGCCAAATTATTCATCGGAGGATAAAAGTGGTTATGAGCGAACTTGTAGCTGTTAAAATTCTATAAGTTTTATATATTGTGCATTTTTATAAGTATTTTGTTACGGTTACAGTGGGCGCTGAAAGTCCAGTTGCGCCTTCTGTAACCGTAGAGCTACAAGTTTGCTTATTACCACTTTTATCGTCCGATGAATAATTTGGCTGAAAAATGGAAAAAAAACAATTTCACCTCCAAATTGGCAATTTTTAAAGTAACTCGATTGCAATATTAATAACAATTGTTATTAATATATTAAAAAAATGATCCAAACAAAAATTGTTGGAAGCTTCCTCCTTAACAAAATTGGTTATATGTATTTTATCGTAAAATCCATATTAAGCAACCCATAAAATTCAAGATAGCGGACACCCGTTAGGTAATTCACCAGGTGAAAAACTAAAAGCAGTGTTCTGTTACCATCCACTACTACCCTTTAAAATATCAGCCCGTGTACATTTATTGCAATTTACATTTATTATTTGACTGGATTATTTCCAGAGATATAAAAAAAACTACTCTTCATACACGGAAAAAAAAATTATAGCTAGGAGCGCTATAACACACATACCAAGCAAATTATAATCGCTTATTATATAAATACAAGGCTTTCTCTTACAATTATGGCAGTCAGTGTAAAAATTTATATGAAATACTTTAATTGTTTAGTGAATAATAAAATATAACAAATAGTATGGCATTTATAGCTTAAATAGATTTAATTCTTGTCCGTGCTAATAATTTTTATAATATAATAAAATTTCTGTAAATTTATAATAGTGCCTGTAATAAATATAATCGTGTCTGTAATATATATAATCGTTTCCAATTTATTTTTAACATTATTAGTTATTGTGTCCCTTATAATCTATAGCTTAAATCACTATAATTTGCCACTGTTACCAAATATCTTATAATGTATAGCATGCAGAGCCCTCTAATTTCTTTCCGTGTATGTACCCTTAGAAGGGCCGTAGCTCCTTTAGGGCTCATTTCCAAACCAACCTTTATAGAAACTTTTTTTCATATTTTCGCATGGAGAATCTACCATTTTTATTTGATTCACCAATTCTGAATCAGCCTGTATAATTTCACAAGAGACTGAGACTAATTTGGGAATGACAGTTTGTTTTCTGGAATTAATTACGACCGCAAACTTGAATGAAAACAGTTAAGTTATTCCCTTATTATTCTCAGAAGTTATTATTTGGGCAACCCTTCTAAAAATATGTCGTTTAAACTCTACAGTTAACGGGTTTCTTTGTATCTGCTTTCGAGGTTCTCATATTGAAAAGTGTTTTAAATTTTAAGATAAGATAAGATAAGATAAGATATATTTATTTCCACAGACTTTTACAAGTATCGGATATTGTCAAAATTCAATAATTAATATTAAAAAAAAAAACACATATATAAATATAATATAAAATGCATAAGTAACTACCTGATATGTTACAAGAGACTGTGACATACATATAAGACTTAATAAAAAAAGATATTATGAACACTGGTAATTTTGAAAATTAAATTGAAAGAATTCGTTAGTGTTATAAAAAGGATTACTAAGAAAAAATAATTTTAGCTTACTTTTTAGTTGAGACATAGTTCCTTCCTTGAGACAAACAGGTAATTTATTTAAAAGCTTTATCCCCATGAAGATCGGTCCTTTTTCATAAAAAACTAGTCTATGTTGAGGAATTGAGATATCAGTTGCATGTCTAGTTACAGGACCCTCGGAGATTTCAGAGTTTGATATAAAAAGATCCTTATTACTCAATGCATATAATGCTAAATTAAAAAGGTACAAGGCTGTTACGGTCATTATTTCGTGCTTTACAAATAAAGGTTTACAGTGGTCTCTATACTCTGCGCCCGATATCAACCTTACCGACCTCTTCTGAATGATAAGCAACCTTTCTGCATGACTGGACCCTCCCCACAATACAATCCCGTATTGTAAATGTGCTTTTACATTAGCATTATAAAATATTTTTAACGTGGCTAAATCCACATTTTTTTTTAAATTTATCAAAGCATAGTTACAGCTTTTCATTTTATTTACAACCAGATTAATATGTGTCGACCATGAGAGAGTAGAGTCCAAGGTCACTCCTAATAACTTAAAGGAGTCTAGCACTGGGATGGTTTTATTAGAGCACTTTGCTAAAATACTCTGATTTCTAGTTTTAGTAGAAAACTGCACAATAGCTGATTTGCTGGGGTTTAATATAAGAAAATTTAGGCGGCACCATTCTTCCATTGCATTAATTAGCGATTGAATTAAGTTATGATCATGTCTACATACTATTGAAGTATCATCAGCATATTGCAGAAGAAAGAAAAATCTTGGATCAGCATTATTACATAGATACTCTAACAAATCATTGCTAAAAATTAAAAATAGTAATGGAGAAAGTATTCCCCCTTGAGGTGTGCCCCTTTTAACCCTTAGGTACTCTGATTTATATTTTAAATGTTCATCTACTAATTCTACATATTGTTCTCTGTTTTCTAGGTATGATTTTATCCATTCTAGCGGAGGCCCTATTATACCATATGACTCTAGTTTAGCGATTAGAATTTTATAATCTATAACATCAAAAGCAGCTGTAAGATCAAAAAATATGGCTGTTGTTAAACTTTTTTTATCAATGCAGTCTATAATATAAGAGATTACCTTAAATAGGGCTTTTGTTGTACTATATCCAGTTCTGAAACCATAATGAGATTTTGATAATAGTAAATATTTTTTAAAATACTCTGTGATTCTATTTAGCATTATTTTATCTATTATTTTAGCAAAAAATGAGAGATTTTAAATTTGACGATAGTTTCCCAATGATTCTTTGTCTCCCTTTTTGTGGAGGGGGATTACCCTAGCTTTTTTAAGAACCGATGGATATGTACCATTCGCGAAGGATGCATTTAAGTTGATATCTTCCGTTCAAAAGTTAAAAAGTTAAACGTGAAACATTTATGCGTAAATCCATGGTAACTGACGGTACAGCCGCGGAAAAAATTACACTTTCTTTTAAATATTTTATTAAATTATTACTTTTTTAGAATCATTCTTTAATAATATTAAATAACAAACAATCTTTAATAAGAATGTAATAAAATATTTAAAAGAAAGTGCAATTTTTTCGGCGGCTATAACGCCAGTTACCATGGATTTACCCTTAAGGCATATCCAGAAGCTTGCATAAGAACATAAAACATAAGAATGCTATGCCGTGATTGGCTTACAAGATACATGGCGGCCCATCAAGCCAATCACGGCATCGCATTGTTATGTTTTATGTTCTTATGCGAGCTTGTGAATAGGCACTTACCTATATGCTCTTCTTGCATAATACGGAAGTATAATCTAGTTTAGTTGTTTTAAAAAAACTGTAAAAGATCTTCTTCTAGACTGTTAAATAGGAAATGGGAAAATTAAATAATTATAAAACCTTAAGTTAGTTATAACTATTAATTAATCATAATTATGATTTAATAATAATTATAATCTGATAACATATAATTAAATTGTCGTTAAATCAAAGTAAAAAGTAATTTTGTTTGGATTAATTAGTATTATTCTTGGAATACCATTTCATGAATTTTATTATTATATTTGTAAATGTAGGTACCCTCGTAGGTACTTATTTGGTTGGTTTTTCCATTCGTTTACCCAAAGAAAATGGACACGACGCAAACACGACATTAGACACAACATCAACACGAAGTAAACTCAACGATTTTGTCATTTTTGTAGTTCGTGTTGACACTTTGTTTGCATCGTGCCATTTCGTTAGTGGTAGTATACTAGTACCTAAGCAAGAACATAAAACATTTTTTCTTCAAGCGTACTAAAATGTTCATATTTTATAACTGAACACACTAGTTAGAAGTTATCTATTTTTTTACAGTAAAAAAATGAGTTCATTGTTGTACGCCGTAAAAAAAAGTTAGTTAGCAAAACCACCACTGGCGGCAGCACTCTTTGACTTTGATGACAGTCATACTTCAAACTTGTTTGTTTATTATGTAAACAGGTGGTTGACTAGAGATTCTGTGCAAAAAGCTTGTGTGAAATTGATTAAAAATGATTGAAGAAGAATATATGGTTCATACACCTACATATCTCTTCGAAATTGCAAATGCTAAATTAGACAAGTTATCATCTAAATCGCGAAAAGTGTACGATTTAGCCTACGAAAAAAAATTTAAATGAGCTAAGAAGGTTTAGGTCATGGGCGGTGTTAGGGGGGTCATGGGGGCCATGCCCCCCCCCCCCCTTAGCGAGATATATTAGCATACCAATACCTTCAAAATTGTATTTTTGGTGAAATCGCAATTTTTTTCCTTATGGATGCCCTCTTAAAATGAAATAAATCCGCCCCTGGTTTAAGTTTGTTTCGAAAGGGTTTTATTGGCCTATTTTAATAAAAAAAACATACTTTATTACTGAATAAATTAAATTTAAAAATTAATATTTAAAAAATATATATAGGATGCTTGAAGAAAAAATAGTACGTTTCACTCAGAGGAAAAGTGCTTTTTTTACTCGTCTATAGTTTCTGGACTCCGCTTCGCGTCGTAAATTCTACAGACTAGTAAAAAAAGCTTCACTTTTCCTCTTAGTAAAACAATATACTAGTTTTCCTTATTCGCATCTTAATCTTGGTTTTACGTTACGTGAGGATATCCTTCCACCATTGACATTGTATTGGAACTTATAATCAAAATAATTTTTTTAAATATAAGTACCTATTTATTGGGAGATTTAGCTCAGTGGTCAATGGCATCGATATAGCCTGACACTGATCTAAAGATCGTGAGTTCAAACCTCACTGGCGCCGATTGCCTTTTTCAGTTAATTAATAATTGAAATTTGGCGAAGGCGTACTCCCTAGATATATTGGTTCGAAAGTCAATTAAAGCCGGTGGTTCCCTCTACTACTAGCCCACACAAGTCCTGGACTTAGGGGATGCTTAATTAAGTAGAATAGTACGAGGTTAAAAAAACAAACATATTGTCAAAACAAAAACAAACATATTTTCTTCAACATCCTTATATTTCGTTATACATAAAAGATATTTAATAACCTTTTGTACTTTAAATAATGGATTTCACAATTGTCACAGTAAGAAGGTATCCGAATAAGCAAAACTAATTCAATGGAGATTTCTCCCGTTAGATTAGACAGGGACAAAAGTTCTACCCAAAAAGGATAGAATACATACATACACTCCCACTTCCACCCAACCAAACAAATTCTGTATTTGTTCTTTGTTGAACAAATACAATATTTACTTGGCCGGGCGAAAAGT
Source organism: Brachypterus glaber (assembly GCA_958510825.1). Lineage (NCBI taxonomy): Eukaryota > Metazoa > Arthropoda > Insecta > Coleoptera > Kateretidae > Brachypterus > Brachypterus glaber. The sequence continues at coordinate 74,178,836 of OY294046.1, forward strand.
GTAACTATATTAAAGAAATTACTGGCGCCATCTAAATTTTAGTAGAATTATCTTATTCTACGGATTCACATTAGCTATGTTCGTTCGTGCAGCTCACTGCTACACTTTCCGGCCAACCAAATAAATACTGTATTTCTTGTATGAAAAACAAATACAGTATTTATTTGGTTGGCTGGAAAGTGTAGCACAAATGAGATAGAGATAGGGTAGACGTCTTTTGTTTCATAATTCTAGTTGTAGAGATCTCCATTGCAATGGTTTGTATTTCGCATATGTGTGTATGAAAGTGGAAATAAATGGAAATACGAGTTTGTTCACGTAAGCATGTCTAATCTTTAACGAAACATTAAGGGCATATCCACAAGCTCGCATAACAACATAGTACATAGCAATGCAATCCAAACGTACCTTAATTCAGTTATTCAATGGTGCGCGGATAATAAACTTGACCTAAACATATCTAAATGCTGTGTTACGTCGATACACAACAAAAAACAATCAATAGTGTTTAACTACAAAATGGGTGCTGAAACTCTTAATCGTGTTGTGGAAATGAAGGACTTGGGTGTTCTCTTTGATCAAGGCCTGACTTTTAATAATCACATGAACAACATTGTAAACTCTTGTCTTCAAATTTATGGTTTCGTCGTGCGCAATGCTCGAGATTTTGAAAATCTGTCATGTATAATAAGCCTATATAATACGCTGGTTAGAAGTAAACTTGATTACTGCTCTGCTGTATGGTCTCCTCTCTACAATACGCATGTTGAACTTCTAGAAAAGTTTCAAAAAAAGTTTCTCAAATATTGAGATTGCCTTTGTGTGCCGCCATGTATCTTGTATGCCAATCACGGCATCGCATTCTCATGTTTTATGTTCTTATGCAGCTTCTGGATAGGCCTTAACCTGTTTTGCGTCTACATTTGTTATTTAGGTACTTACATGTATACGATTTTTTGAATTATTATATAAGTTCTTGTTGTAAAATTTATATCTAACTCTTAGTTTTTCTAAATAAATATCTAGGTACATATAGATAAAGTATACTTATTTAGATTTTTAATAAACTTAGATTTAGATTTTTTATAGTCGTTAGGTAAACTCTAGCTTGGTAATAGAAAACATAATCATCGTACAGAGTAATATTGGTACACTGACAGTTTCGGACTGCTGGCCCTCTTCATAGTACCAAGAGTCTTCTCTGTAGGCTGATTAAGAAAACAGTCCCTGACCTTACTCGCAAAAGAAGTAAAGTCAGATTGATTTATACTTGTGCGACATCTATTGCTAGATGTAGACAACTACTCATACTTGTTCTAGTCTGGAGACTTTGAATGATAGCATGTTGAAGACTTGTGTGTCTCAAGCACATAGTACCACTAATAGAAAACATAATTAAAACACAATTAAAACATGGGTAATTAAAATATATCTTTTAAGACTTAAATCTCTACGTCTTAGAAATTTATTATTTTTCTTCATTAAAAAAGATAACACAACCACACAATTTTTTTTTCATTTTTTTCTACACCTAAAAACATCTGAATTTAAGGAATTTGCGCACCCTTTTTTTAGTGTAGAAAAAAAATGTGACCTGATGGAGCAATTCTGAGGTCAGATTCGGTTTCAGCGACCCCGAAAATATAAAAATGCGTTTGTCTAGTCGCTGACACAATAATTTTGTTTTGTTGATTTTTTTTTGGTTAGCTGTACACAGCCCCCCAAAAAAAAAATGTGCCAGAGACTAGACCAACGCATATTTATATTTTCGGAGTCGCTGAAACCGAATCTGATCTCAGAATTGCTCCACCAGGTCATAATTTTTTTCTACACTTAATAAAATCTGAATTTAAGGAATTTTCTCACCCTTTTTTAAGTGTAGAAAAAAAATTGTGACCTGATGGAGCAATTCTGAGTTCAGATTCAGTTTCAGAGACCCTAAAGTTATAAAAATGCGTTGGTCTGGTCTCTGAAATATGATTTTTTTTTGTGTGGCTGTGTAATCAAAAAGCCCTAAGATGTTATATTCAATTAACTGAAATGTTAATTTTACCTTCATGACCTAGAAATTCTCCAGGCTATTTTTGCCATTCTTTGGTGTTATTACTCTTAGCCCAAGAAACAATATTTTATAGAGATAATCAACATAGCTACGAGAGTTTTAATGCAGAATTTAGTGCAGTGAAAGGAAGCTATGCGCTAGTTTCAGTACCCTTTTTATCGACGATAGCTAACTATCAGTATTCGGCGTAAACTCAGTTATGACTCATCAACGTTGAAAATAAACACAGAAACATAGGCTTACGGAATAATTTTGCCGAATTATGAGGGCAATTTTTATAAGGGTTACTATAGTAACCCCAATTTATAAATTGAAACATTGACGACTAATTTGTTACACACAACAACATTGACTATACATATTAACTATACATATGTATATATGTATATGTATATATATATTTTATTTTATTTTTTATTTTATTTATTTATTTTACGGGACTTCCCCATTACAGAAATAATTACATATTATTAATTATAACAAAAGAAATGCTAAGCTTAAAGATAGCTAAAAATATACTTAAATATAAATGCACATGTATACCAAACTAGAAATTTAATACTAAACTACTGCAATGTATCTAAAAGTGAACTTTTAAAGTTTTGAAAATTAAATCTAAACAAGTCAATATCAAAGTTGTTTATATAAACCAAAGCTTTATTAAACGGCGTATTTAAAAGATAGTTTGTATGATAAATATTTAATTGGAAAGTACGACTTTGCCTAATACCGGGTCTTGGGACCGAAAATTTTAACAAATTAAGTAAATCTGGACAATCAATTAATCCGTGTACTATTTTATATATAAAACACACATGGGAAAATGTTCTTCTAGATTCTAGTGTTTTCAGATTTAACAGATTTTGAATTGCGTTATAATCGTGGTTCCTAATAGTAAAGTTTACCATGAAAGCTAAGTTTCTGAGAATTCTATGCTGTACCCCTTCCAAAAGTTTGATATCAATTTGGTAGTATGGAGCCCAAATAATAGATGAATACTCCAAGTTAGACCGCACAAGAGATTTATATACTGTAAGAATAGTTGATGGATTAAATGAAGTTAAATTTCGCACAATAAAACCCAAGATTTTATTTGATTTTGAGGTGATTGTTTTTATGTGCTCAGAGAAATTGCAACTTTCATTAAATGTTATACCTAGATCCTTAACCGATGATACGTAGCTTAAGGGCGAGTTATTTAAATTATAAAAAGAATTACATTTTTTTGTACCTGTAAAAAAACTGATATAGCAACATTTACCAATGTTAAGCTCTAGTTTATTTTTTATCGACCAGTTAAATATTATGTCCAAGTCATACTGCAATAGTAACATATCCTCCCTAGATTTAACTTCGCGAAAAATTTTTAAATCGTCAGCAAACATTAAATATTCACTAAAAAGAACCTATGTCATTAACAAATATTAAAAATATCAGAGGGGCGCAATGAGATCCTTGAGGAACACCAGATGTTACTTCGATTATACCTGATAGGACACCTTCAAATTTCACACTTTGGGTTCTGTTCATTATGAAACTAACAATCCATTTTAAAGTTTTAAGAGAGAATCCAAACTTAAAGAGCTTTTCAATAATAAGGTATGATCAACTCTGTCGAAAGCTTTAGAAAAATCCGTGTAAATCGAATCGAGTTGAGAATACTTGGATAAGTTGTTTAGTATTTTGGATTTATAAAGAAGTAAGTTTGACGATGTTGAACGCGCAGAGAAGAAACCATGTTGCTGGTGTATAATAAAAGGTTTGCAGGCCCATGTTAGCTGGTCACAGATAAGACTATCAAAAAGTTTTGAAATATTCGATTGAATATATATATATATTCTAGTTTAAAGTGTCTATTTACTTAAAAAAAGAGTTTTTTTAAATTCTAATTTTTGCATGCCCCCGGTAATGGCTACTTCGGTCCGACCCGTGGTAATTATAATACTGCAGTTTTATTATATTCCAGCATTGTCCACGGCCGTAACTATAGGGGGATTGGTGGGAGGGGGTTAGCGTCCCCGCCCACCCATCTTAAAAAGTTGTATAGAATAGAATAGAATAGAATAGAATAGAATAGAATAGTTTATTTGTGTTAAATTGATTACACGCGTTAATTTATAATACATGGTTTAAACATAATAATTAAAGATAGATAAAGACAAATTAGTGTACAAAAAAAAAAAAAAAAACATACACATACACATACAAAATAAATACCATATCAGAGATGATAATATATAAATATATGATACACAAGAAAAAAGAATTAAATAATTTAAAAACAAATGCAAGTTAATAATCAAATACATTTAAAAATACACCCAGAAGCATATCTAAGATTACCAAAATTTAATTAAAAATAATCAAATTACATATCGTTAAAATTATTGGATAAAAAGTCTTCAAAACTATAAAATGCATTAGATGCCAAGTAATTTTTAATGGTTTTTTTAAAACAAACTTTTTCCAATTGTCTCACTTCAAGAGGCAGAACATTGAAAAACTTTGAAGCATGGTATTTAATGCCAGTCTGATTTCTATTTAACCTAGTATATGCGGGACATATATTTTGATTTGACCTTGTATTGCTATTATGAGTGTTGTATTTCATAGGGTTACATTTTAAGTAAAACAGACAGTCCAATATATACAAACAAGGTAAGGTGAGAATATTAAGGGATATAAAGTAAGTTTTGCAGTCCTCTCTATACCCAATACCAGCTAGAATTCTAACTGCCCGTCTCTGTAATTTAAAAATGCGACCCATAATACATGAGTGCCCCCAAGCTAAAAGACCATATACCAAAACTGACTGGAATAAAGCAAAGTAGGCAGTTCTAAGGGTATTCGTGGAAACGTTGTTTGATAGACTACGGAGCAGGTATGAAGTGGAAGCTAATTTATTGGCAAGAGTATCCCCATGCGCATCCCATAGAAGTTTTTTATCCAGGTGGATACCTAAAAATTTTGCGTCATCACAAACGGGAGGTACAATGCAATTTATTTGACGAAGAGTAATTAACATATTTTGCGTTTTATCGACATTTAAGCTAAGCTTATTACTACTGAACCATTGGACAACCCTTAACTGAATTTGTCTTCCTTTCTCCATGGCATCAGCAAGTGATTTACTTCTGGAACCATATGTCGTATCATCAGCAAACAATTTCAGTATATCCGCGAGAACCATTAAAAAAAAACGGCAAATCGTTAATAAAAATAAGAAATAATAAAGGGCCCAAAATGGAGCCTTGAGGTACACCAAGGGTTAATTTAATGGTCTCAGATCTTAAGTTAACTTATATTTCATTGATCCAAAGCAAAAGTTGTATATTTTATGGATTCAAAATACAAGTTGTATTTTTAGGTTAAAAAAGTTGTAATTTTTTACCTTATTCCCCCCCCCCACAAAATCTTATTCCCTACGGCCCTGGCTATGTCCTTTTAATCTTCATGTATTTTTTCTTCTAATTGAAACCGTACTTTAATGTCCCTAGTAAATTAAATCAAGAACCGATAAAGTTTGAATTGCAATCGCAACCGTCTGTGAAGATTTATGTTGTTTCGTATTTCATAATAAACACTTCGTAGTTTGTAATTGAATTCTTTAAATAAATAGAAACGCAATCGAAAATGCTTTTTTGTTTCTATATACAGGGTGTCTCAACGAAGACGACTCGGTCAATATATAGTAAAGTATCCTCTATTGCTCATCGATATTATTAAAAAGATTATTTTCTCTTTAAATGATACCAAAAGGTAAATAATAATTTCTATTGTCATTTTTGCTCTGCTACTCTTTTTATTATGTGCGTCACACTTGTTCTACGTCTATTTTCTCATGCTTGATCTTATTCTTCAAACGAATCCCTAACATAGGGCGCTATGGTATATCATGTGCTATCAATAGCACATTCCATTAACATTAGTTCCAACCTATACGTAATAAAAGGTAAACCGCATTTATCGTATGTTAGGTTGATGACTTCCTGGGTAAGAAACTGAGGTTTCTTTTTGTCCATCCAAATCCAATGGCGATTTCTCCCGTTAGATTAGACAGGGACAAAAGTTCTACCCAAAAAGGATAAAAGACATACATACACTTCCACTTCCACCCAACCAAACAAATTCTGTATTTGTTCTTTGTTGAACAAATACAATATTTACTTGCCCGGGCGAAAAGTGTAACTATATTATTTTTATTAAAGAAATTACTGGTGCCATCTAAATTTTAGTAGAATTATCTTATTCTACAGATTCACATTAGCTATGTTCGTTCGTGCCGCTCAGTGCTACACTTTCCGGCCAACCAAATGTATTTGTTGTATAAAAAACAAATACAGTATTTATTTGGTTGGCTGGAAAGTATAGCACAAATGAGATAGAGATAGGGTAGACGTCTTTTGTTTCATAATTCTAGTTGTAAAGAGCTCCATTCTACCTTTTCTATAATGTAATGATCTCCTTCTCTACTTACAGTATTTTTCAAGTTCCTTTTGACATTGTAGTATTGAATACCAAATTTTTAAAAGGTATAAACAAAAAATATACAGGGCTATTCACGGAAGTGGCCTATTAAAAGTTTATGGAGAACCAATAATTTTAAAAATCTGATATTTTGCACTTTGGGGTTTTTGAATATGGCCAATCGATTAAAAATATTGTTATGCTTGTGCCACTTCAGTTTGTACCGGAAGTGGCACTCAACTTTGATTTTTTAAATAGAACACCCCATATATTTTTTGTTTTTAAAATTCGAATTAAATTTGCTTTATTTTGATTGTAACACTTTATGTATATCCCCGATAGTTTTTGAGTTATTCGTTTTTAGCGAAAAATTTGCAAATTCAAGCACTCCTAAAAAAATAATTTCTCCTTGATTTTTTAAATTGGAGAAAAGTTGTTTTGTGGTTTACTTAATGATACTTAACCGAATTATTTTAAGCCGAAACAGAACCTAAAATTTATACAGGGTGTCTCAGAAAGCAGGTAAAATCTAACAAATTTAAAATAGCCATTTCAAACTCATTTTTTTAAATAGCACTCATATATTTTATTTAGTTAAATGAAGAATTAAATTTGCTTTAAAATGAATATTAAAAAAAACCTTTTTTTTGAAAAAAAAAATGTTTTCAAGTATATGGGAAATTGCCATATGCCATTTGGGGCTGTCCATACATTACGTAACGCGCCCAGGGGGGGGTGTCAGAGAAATTGTTACAGTTTGTGACAGGGGGGAGGGGGGTCTAGATAAATAGATAAACGTTACGTAACGGAATTTAATAAATTTAATGTTTATTTCCTAAGCTTGGCAGATGTATTTTTATTTCAACATAAATTACTATTTAGTGGCCCATAATTCTATTTTTCACACAAAAATTGACGAAACTATGCATATTTAAATAATATTGTAATCAGTAAAAAAACTGTTGGATTGATATTAAAAAAAATCTTACGGCCCTGTTCTTGCGTGATCTTGCCGATGAATCATCGGCGATGATACATTTTTGCGCGGAATGTGATCTCACAGAACACCAATGTGTGTACTATTTTGTGTACCTGTGCATAAACAATATACCTGTAAAAAGAGGTACCTAGTATTTTTTCCCTGTGTGATATTGATTATGAATATTTTTTTAAAGTTTGAGTGATTTTTTCGTCTAAATTTTTTTTAAGGTTGTGTTATACTATATTTTAGGTTCATGTTTGTTTTGTCGAGAAAAACGAATCAATAGTGAGAATACAGTTAAATTTATTCCGAAACAAAAAATTTATATTGTTACGCGTTACACAGGGGGGGGGGGGGTGTTGCTAAATGTGATAGTTTGTTACACAGGGGGGAGGGGGGTCAATTTTTTGAAAAATTGCGTTACGTAATATATGGACAGCCCCTTTTCTGTGAATAGTATAGAATGGAATGTAAATTCACGTGTTTCGCCAAATTTTCATAGTTTTACCACTGATGACTCATCAGTAAAAAAAATATTAAATGCTGCTCGTTCAAACTGTTACTCTGTATAAGAGTCATTCGTGCCCTAAACTAATTTGTTGGGTTTTATAATGAACAGTAGTCGGCGAATTTCCAGTACTCGCATAGGCGCCGCATCGACATTTTTATTTCTTTTTATCTTGATTTTTTTTAATGATTCCATTTAAACGAGTTAGGTGGGAAAAAAGTTATCGACAAATAAAAATTAAAAACTTTCGTATTTTTAAAAGATAAAAATCGAATTTCGTTTTTTTCTTTGAAAAACACCGATATATATATACGTATGTATAGTTAATATGTATAGTTAATATGTATAGTTAATATTGTTGTGGGTAACAAATTAGTCGTCAAATGTTTCGATTTATAAAAACTTCCCTCATAATTCGGCAAAATTATTCCGTAAGTCTATGTTTCTGTGTTTATTTTCAACGTTGATGAGTCATAACTGAGTTTACGCTGAATACTGATAATGTAATATGTTAATATCAGACGTTCGTATCTGTTAAAAGAAAACAGCACTAAGCACTTAAGAAATATCAGTTTTTTCTTGTTGTATGTATCTATCTGGTTTATGCCGTATAAAACCAGCTGAACAGTTGCAAGCACCTTGTCAAACCATCCGCACTAGGCACTAATTTGAGACGTTATGAAAAGGAAAGTTGTGTGATCACGTGAATAGGCAACCATTAATACACCTGCATAATTTATTAAAGTTTGAAAGTCTGTTTCTCCAAAACGTTATATTCTAACAAAAAACGGAATATAGCTTAAAAACAACTTTCATTTAAAATATATTTTTTTAAAATCGGGTTATGAATAAGTGAGATATGCTAAAAAACGTTTTACTGCTTTAAACGCCAACATCTCGACAATAATGCATTTTAGGAAAAAATAGTTTGTAATATTTTTTGACTAATTTAAAATTATCTTTCTTTTAAGTGCTAAATTATTATATTACAATAATAATTGCCTTAATTATAACCAAAAAAACGCTAAAAATAGGAGTTTTACCCCCATTCTTACCCCTTTACCTCCAATCGTTTACCCCCAAAATCTAATCAGCTCTTCGAAATACGATAAGAAACAATATGCAAAAAACCGCTTCTCGATATCTTATTTAGAAATGGAGTTATCGAGTTTACAGACAGACAGACAGACGGACGAAAAATTTTTTACATCGGCACTTAGTGCTACTAAGAGTGCCGATGAATTGAAATCTTCGCCGAAAAGTCAAAATCTTTGACCACGTTTTTTTCACATTTCTCGACGTTCTAGACCATTCTGAGTCAAAATCAGTAAAAAAAATTTTGCGTCCGTCTGTCTGTCTGTCTAGATGTAAACTCTCTAACTCCATTTCTACATGAGATATCGTATTCCGAAGAGCTGATTAGATTTTGGGGGTAAACGATTGGGGGTAAGGGGGTAAAAATAGGGTAAAACTCCTATTTTTAGCGTTTTTTGTTTATAATTAAGGCAATTATTATTTTATTTGGTTAATTTAGCACTTATTTAAAAGATAATTTTAAATTGGTCAAAAAATGTTATAAACAACGTTTTCCTAAAACGCATTGTTTTCGAGATATTGGCGTTTAAAGCAGTAAAAGGTTTTTTTAGCATATCTCACATATTTATAACCCGATTTCAAAAAATTATATTTTAAATAAAAGCTCTTTTTAAGCCCTATAAAAAATTTTATATAATCAGAATCAGAAAGGTCTAAAACGTCGAGAAATATGAAAAAAAAAACATGGTCAAAGATTTTGACTTTTCGGCGAAGATTTCAATACATCGGCACTCTTAGTGCAACTAAGTGCCGATGTAAATATGAAAATATAGCGGATTAAGGTCAATTTATTGAATTAATATACAGTTTTATTAACTTATGGATGATGTACTAATGAATAACTGATATTTTTTTATCAGAAATTACATCTGACATATTACTGTATTGTATGTAATAAGAATATACCTACATTCGAGATTATAACAGTATCTAATTGGCACGTACTACTAATATTTAAATTTATTAAAAGGTTTAATATTATTAGTATAACAAGCCTTCTCGACCGAACTACATATATGTGACCTTGCACAAAGAAATTTAATCAAATTTACGTATTACTTGTTTTTTCGGATTCTTATGTAAAAAAGTTTTTACATAAGAATCCGAAAAAAAGTAATACGTAAATTTGACACACCAACCGGGTTTCTTTGTGCAGGGTCACATATGCTTGTAAAAATTGAGTATCATAGATTAGAAGGGACAAGAAATTGGAAAAATTACTATGGCCCTACTGCTTTTAATGCACTCCCCACCAGTGTAAGATCTCTACCCCTTGGCAGATTTAAGGCTGAAATTAAATCGTTTTTTATAAAAAATCCATTTTATACTATAAATGATGTTTTAGTAAATTTAAAAAATATTTTATTGTAATTTTATGTAAATTTGTATTTTTGTACTTATTTATTGCATTTTGTATTTTATTGACGTGTGTAAGTTTTTTTGTAGCACAATAAATTATTCTTATTCTTATTCTTATTCTTATAAAAGCATTTATTAATCATGAAAATTGACTGTTAATATTTTAAACCATACTTACTCAAAAATACTACAACGAAATTTTGGATGGCTCAATACTCATAAAAGTAACCTGTCAAAAATTAATTTATGTCAGGAGATTTTAAAGTATATTTGATTTTTGAAAATTAATATATATTTCTAGGAACACCCTGTATATATTAAACGGATTGATGCATTTGAAAAATATGACGCTATTATAGTAGGTACAATACTATAGTCTATTATAGTACTATAATAGTACTACAACTATTCCAATTTTGGTCAAAATCCGTTAGAATAGAATAGAATAGAATAGATTTTATTTATGCTAAATACAAGTTTTTACAAGTTTGCAATCGTCAGGATGGTATTTGAAAATGTAACTAAATAACTAAACATAATAAAATAAATAACAACATAACAAACACAGATATCACAAAAATTAGAATTCGTTTATATTAACATTTCTAAGAGAATTAGTGAATTCGTCCGTGGAATAAAATGCATGAACCAAAAGGTAATGTTTCAGCCTTTTTTTGAACGTATTGTCACCCAATTGAGTTATTTCAATGGGTAAACTGTTGTAAAAAGAGGGACCAAAATAATTAAAGCAATGTCTACTAGAATGCAGTTAAAAACGGAAGTTTAATTTTATTCTCTATTACCTACTACCCAGTAGATTTTTTTTATTACCTCACCGTTAATACTTTGTATATGTGTTCTTTAGGTCCAGTCAAACAACTTCTTACATAAGAAAATTCTCGGTAGCGGGGAATTTCTTTTTTTGGGTCCCACCCTTAACTTAAGGGCGTCCGACAACGGTATTACTCGAAAATTTTTGTCGGACAAGGTTACCACTTGATTTTAATAGTTATTTATGGTACTAGTGGGTAAAGTAAGATATTGCCCATGAGAAAATTAACCTGCGAGGCGTTAGACAAGCAGGTTAATTTTCGAGAGGGCAATATCGGTTTACCCATGAGTGCCATTCAAAGTTTTATCCAATAAATAGCTTGGGAATTCATATTTTTATTAAAAATTTTAATGACATTTACAAGAAAACAATTTGACAAGTGACAGTTTTAGTAGGTAAAATAAATAATTATCCACTCAATAAAGTAAAACTCACGCGGGGGTTATTATTGAGTTTATCTATTTAAAATAAAGCTGGTAATTGTCTTATTATCTGTATGTACTGGATAAATGTTTTTATTAAACGATCCTGAAAAAATGCTAAATGTTATGACGTCATAACTTTACCAGATTAGTGTTACGTGAGATGAGTGCAAAATCTTGGCAAGCTGGGCGCGCAATGCCTCATATGCATGTACATGTAGCAATGCTACATTATAGTATATGCATATGCTAACTCCTAACTAAAAGAATCAGTTCTTAAAAACCAATAACTTTTGTCTTAAAGTCGGTGTAAAATTTTATTTTTCTTTTTTTCAGTTGGCAATGACGAACCAGACCAAACATCAACATCGTCCTTTGGCCATAACCAGGTAGTATCAATATTTGTTATAGCAATGCTGACAATAGCGGGAATAATTGGCATACTCGCGATTGCACTGAAAATAGCAAGTAAACGAATATTACCGGAATCCGATAATGTCTCCATAGCATCGGAAATATCTACGAGCAGCAGTTGCAGTACCGTGTCTGATCTGGATGTTGTTTGCGAAAATAAAAAAGCCAAGAAACCTAGCAGACAGCTATTTTGAAATAAGAATTGAGTATTTTGTTTACCTTCGGCGAGATTTTTCCTACGCGTGAAAAAGTAGTAGTACCAACAATTACGCTAGTTAACAAAGAACCTGGCAAACATATAGGGAGGTTCCTGGGCCTCAGTCAAACTGCCTCAAATTTTGATATTTTGTAATTTCGGGGGTAAATATTAAATTAGGAAAATTGCAGCCAAATTAAATGACCAGTTTCGGAGAAAAACGCTTTTAAAAATCTAAATTTATGATAGATTTTTTGACGTATATTAAGGTTATTTTTTACTTACGTAAATATTAACTTAATTAGCCGTTTAAGGTTTAATATACTCTATTAATTAAAGAACAGGCATGATAAATATTACATAAAAGGCTTTATTGTCATTTACTTACATGTGGTTCTATAAAAATTTTAAAACTTTGTGATACTTCCACATGCTGGCATTTTCCACGTGTTTGTTAATTATCTGCATATTTTCTGTTAGATTTTTGCTTGATTATGTTGAAACATGGTTTGGTACATCGACAAATATTTTATAATTATATATTTTAGATTTTCTTGATATATTTTTTCAAAGCAATATCTGATGGTTGACAAATCTCTCATGATATTTTCATTGCCCCCAATAATATGTTTTGCATATGAAACAACTTAATTCATTAGTGAACCCTTTATAGTAATATTTAATAAAAGTTGTTGCTAGGCAATCTCAATAATATATTTTACCTTAAAATATGCAGATAATTAGCAAACACGTGGAAAATGCCAGCATGTGTAAGTTTCACAAAGTTTTAAAATTTTTATAGAACCACATGTAAGTAAATGATAATAAAGCCTTTTATGTAATATTTATCATGCCTGTTCTTTAATTAATAGAGTTTTTCTCCGAAACTGGTCATTTAATTTGGCTGCAATTTTCCTAATTTAATGTTTATCCCCGAAATTACAAAATATCAAAATTTGAGGCAGTTTGACTGAGGCCCAGGAACCCCCCTATATGTGTGCCAGGGTATTTTTTTTTTTTTTTTCGCGCGATTATTTTTTCTCATGTTTGCTTAAAAACTTGTATCAGTGGGCTTTGGAAGCTGCTAAAACCGAATTTAATGTCAAAAATCAAAAATTTAAAAGGCGGATTTAGATATCAGTTTTTAATCAAACATAAGTTAAAATAATGTTGCAAATATCTCCGATATTCGCCAATTTTAATTTTTATCTTCGCGGATCTGAACTCGGCGAGTAAAAATGCGTAAGAAAAACATATGGCGCGCAAAGCTATTGTAAACTAGTGTTATTAGTTGTACCAGTTTTTTTGCTTTAAATTTAAAAGAGCTCTACTGCAGAATCTACTACCTTTTGCAGGTACTATTGCTAAGATCAATTATTTTTCTTGGTACTAACCATACAGAAAATTTTTAATAGTACAAATTTATTTTTTATAAAATAAGCAATAATACAAAATTTTGCTAGTTATACATCCATATTTGATGATATATTTATTGTATTTTATCTACGATATTGTTATTCAAATATTTTCATGGTATCTTAGTACCATATCTATGAAAATGACTTTAAAGTTTGTTGTCTACAATTTTTAAACAGATATTATTAATAAAGAATCTATAATTTATTTGAGGCGTATTTAAGATATTTATAGTATTATTAATTTGAGCCATTTCGCCTCAATGATTATTTATATCGTTAAAAATTCTAAAACAGAACATAAAATTGAAATGTTCTTATACGCCTCAAATAAATTATAGATTCTATATTATATAATAATTTAAAAATGTTATTTAATTTGATATAACATCTGTAGATGGTATCTTTATAATGACATATTTTATTTAACTAAATTATTGTCTCGTTTTTTGTTTTATTTAAAGTAATAATAATAATAATATCTCGATATAACAAAATAAACTTCTTTAGTGCATTAAAGCTTCGACTAAAGGAATATTTTTATCATTTCAGTACCACAAGAAGGTACTGTTTATGATTTGTATATAAAAATATATAGTATTTTCATTTAATCAAATTTCATTTCATCTTCTAAGCATCATTTCCCCATAGCAAACTTGATTTTTTAAATTCAATTATTTCATGGTAACTAATCATTTTATTTTTTAATATTTCGGGTGATAAGTATTAAGTTATTAGTAAATAGAAAACTATAGTTAAGTAAACATCTACATAATAAGAAGCAATAAAGTTATACAGTTATACCACTCTAAAAATAAGCTTGTTTTCGCATGCACGTCATTCCAACCCAAAGAACTTTTACCTCAAGAATGAACATGATGAAATCTACCGTATGCTTTGTTTGAAGCGTGAACCAACTACGGTGAGGGGCTGGTAGGGAGTGACTATTGTTTACACTTAGTACGCGTAAAGAGAGAGAAAGAGAAAATTTTAAGAAATATTAATTTTATTTGAGTTTTATATGAACTAGTAGTTTAATTTTAATAAATTTAATTATATTACATTATCAAACATAATTATAGTGTCATAGTATAGTAGTTTTTTAAAATTTTAATGTAGGTATAAAGATTTATCATAATGATAAAGTGAAAATTACGCAACATCGCTCTGGTCACCAGAAGGTCAGTACTAGCGATACTTATGTTTACACCAGAAGCAGTATCGCGTACGTTTATGTAAACAAACAAACAAAAAGATGACACCTTCATAAACATTGGTCTGAAATAACTTTTTAAGGTAAAAGTTCTTTGTTCCAACCCAATAACATAAGAAGAAGCTTACGCTTAAACCTATCAAGCGACTCAATATTAACATGTGAAATATGTCACAACTCCAGTGTTTGATTGCTTGTAATAGCGCGCATGCGAAAACTAGATTATGTTTAAAGTGATATAATGTATTTAGGTAGACATTCCAAGTTAAGATTTATTGAAAATCTTAGAATATCAGTCTTTAAGTCAGTTTACTTAAAAAAAAATCTAATTCGCAAATTTTATATATCAATTTTACGATACATTCATAAAATTAATTGGTTATTGATATCATGATGACCTAATACCACAATATACAGGGTGTTCCGTGAGGAAAGGGAAATATTTTAAGGATGTGTTCTAGAGGTCAAAATAAGAAAAAAGTTCCCATAAACATATGTCCAAAAACCAATCTTAAGGGAGCTACGCCCCTTCAAAGTGGTTCCAAAAATTCGATTTTTAATTAATAACTTAGAATCCCTTTATGTTATAGCAACAGGGTTTTGCATGTAATTTATTCTTAATAAGGCCTATCAGCCAATGATATTTGTATGCAGTTACTTAAGATAGATAGATAGATATAGAGATAGATAGATCTTTATTGTCCAACTAGATTTTACAATATGGGACACGTCGTTTGTTAATTATAAATTATAAACTTAGATATTAAATAACAATAAATAGTATTATAAAATTATTATAATAAACTCTTATTTCATTTTAACAATTGCTTTCCTGTTAGAAAGACAATATTAAATTATTCTAAAAAAAACTGGGTGTCCCAGGAAGTTAAAAACTCCAGCAGAAATCTTAAAAATTTGTTTAAAATGCAAAGAAATAATCCTGAACTTAAACAAATCTACCAAACCAAAAAAAATAAACATACCTTACTCGTAAAAAATATTAAAAAGGATTTTTATCAAAATAAAATAAATTCTTCCGACAATCCGTGTAAAACTGCATGGTCAGTAATTTCTGAAATATCAAATAAACCAAAGGAATCAAGTAACTTAAAAATTAAGGACGATGACGTCATTATTAAGGACCCAACTCGGGTAGCCAATAAATTTAATACTTTTTTTATCGAGGCTCCTCTAAAGGTAATTGGAAACCTACCAAATTCTAATACAAATAGTGAATCTATTAATATCACAAACAACCCCAATAGCATGAAAATCAAACGCCTCTCCGAAAATGAAATTTTAAAAATTATAAATAAAAAACTAAAAAATAAAAATTCTAGTGGGCCAGATGGGATACCTACAAATGTAATTAAAAAAATCTCGAAACACATTATTACCCCTTTAACTTATCTAATAAATATGTCTTTTAGCAAAGGAATTTTTCCGGAAAAGTTAAAAACATGCAAAGTAATACCGGTACATAAAAAAAATAGTAAACTACAACGAGATAATTATAGACCTATTGCTTTGAGCTCAAGTATGTCAAAAATTTTCGAGTACTGTATGTTACAATATTTAATAGAATTTTTACAAAAAAATAAAATATTGAACAAAAACCAACACGGTTTTAGGTCGAGTAAAAATACAACCACGGCTATAAACGAGTTTCTTTCTAATATCGTAAAAGCAATTGAGGACGGCACTTTACCGGCAGGACTGTTTTGTGATCTAAGTAAGGCCTTCGATTGTGTGGATCCTAAAGCCCTTTTGGATATTTTGTATAAGTACGGAATCCGGAATGAACCGCACAATTGGTTTAGGTCTTACTTAGAAAATCGCTCCCAATTTGTTGAAATAAATTTTAAAACTGATGAAAATATTTTTACCAGAGTATGCTCTGACAAATTAAACATAAACGTAGGGGTACCTCAGGGCTCCATTCTAGGCCCAATCCTATTTTTGCTTTTTATAAATGAAATGCCAAACGCACTTTTTCATTACCTAATTACACTCTACGCTGACGATTGCTCACTTCTAATAGCGCATAAGGATATTAGTCTATTAGAGGCTCTTATCCTGACCGCATTAAAAGACGTACATACATTTTTTAACAACATCAAACTATACCTAAACATAAGTAAAACAAATTTTGTTATATTTCATACCGCCCAAACCAAAAAAGATCTAAACATATCTAAACCAGGGGCGTGCGAAATGAGTCGTCTTATCACTTTTTTGCCCCAGACTTTTTTCTGTTTAATTTTTTGTGGGTTTATTATTAGAATATTCATCAGGTAAAAAAACATTAAAAAGGTCCTCTTGCTCTAATACTTTAGGATTAACCGTTTTCGAGAAAAAGACAATTAAAGGCAAAATTACAAGTTTCGGGGACAAAAATTAAACACTAAAATGTTGAAAACCAAAACATCAATAGTGTAGAGTTACCGTACACCAAAAATTAAGAAAAAAAGTTTTTATACACGAAATTCCTAAAATCAATGCTACGGGAGTTAAGGGCTCCAAAGTTTTTAAAAGGTCATGGTACCTTTAAAATAGATTTTTGGACCTACATGTATGATATAAAAACTTTTTTTCTCAGCTTTTTATGTAGAATCACCCTGCATTATTAAAATTTAGATTTTTAACATTTTAGTGTTTAATTTTTGGTTCTTTAATTCTATTTTTCTCGAAAACGGTTAATCCTACCGTATTACAACAAGAGTACCTTTTTTATGTGTTTTTACCTAAGTAATACTACTCTAAAAATAAATCCACAAAAAAGTTAAGCAGAAAAAAAATTGGGGCAAAAAAGTGATAAGACCCCCCGTTACGGACGCCCCTGGTTGAAGTAGCTACATGCATACACCATTGCCTGATAGGCCTCATAAAGCATAGATCACGTGCTAAACTTTTATGCTATAATACAAAGGGTTACTAAGTTATTAATAAAAATCGAAATTTTGAAACCCCTTTTGAAGGGGCGTAGCTTCCTTACGAGTCGTTTTTGGACATATGTTTATGGAACTTTTTTCTTATTTTGACCTCTAGAACACATCCTTAAAATATTTCCTTTTCCTCACGGAACACCCTGTATAGCAAAAATTTACGTCCTCAATTTTTTCTAGGTAAACTAACAAAATATTTTTTTTAAGAAAAAAATTTATACTTTTTGCGAGTACACCCTCAAACCATCTATCAGAACATTCTAACCTAAGTATTTCAAAAAAACTGTTATTTTCAAAAATCCATAGGATTTCAAGGAAGGCCAAGTAGCGGTTTTTAGCTAATAAGGGACTAAAAATAAATCTTTATTTTATGATAACTTGCGACTGACCCTATAAAAAGATTCGGATTCAAAATCAATCAGTAATTAATCACAGATTGAAACAGATAGATTCTGAATACGAAATTGCAGATTAAACGGATAGAAAAACATATATTCCTTTAATCCGCGTCCATGGTCTAAAGAATCCCGTCAGAGCATCCTATCCATCGAAAATCGTATAATGTGTATACAATTTCCTTTTAATAATTTATAAACAACACCTTATATCGATTCAATCTATATATGCAGATAGATACGGATTCAATTTCTCAATCCATACATACAGATTGATACGAATTAAAAATATATCTGCATATGCAGATAGAAGGGATTGACGTACTCAACGGATAGGTTTTGTTTCAATTACTGATTGATTTTGTATGCAATTTTTTTATAGGGATTTTATAGAGATTCAATCTATATATGCAGATAGATACGGATTCAATTTCTCAATCCATACATACAGATTGATACGAATTAAAAATATATCTGCATATGCAGATAGAAGGGATTGACGTACTCAACGGATAGGTTTTGTTTCAATTACTGATTGATTTTGTATGCAATTTTTTTATAGGGATTTTATAGAGATTCAATCTATATATGCAGATAGATACGGATTCAATTTCTCAATCCATACATACAGATTGATACGCATTAAAAATATATCTGCATATGCAGATAGAAGGGATTGACGTACTCAACGGATAGGTTTTGTTTCAATTACTGATTGATTTTGTATGCAATTTTTTTATAGGGGAGATGAGTTTTTTTGTAGCAACATGAAGTAAAGGATACAGTCTTCAACAAGTTTAAAGGTTGTAGTTTAAGTGGTCTCAAGTTATCATAATCAGTGATTACAGTGATTACTAATCAACACGGATCGGATCGAAGTGGCCATTACCGGGGGCATACAAAAATAGAATTTTAAAGAACTCTTTTTTCAAGTAAATAGACACTTTAAACTATCGTTGATCAAGCGGAATGTCATGTCAAAAAGTGTCTATTTACTTGAAAAAAGAGTTTTTTAAATTCTAATTTTTGCATGCCCCCGGTAATGGCTACTTCGGTCTGACCCGTGCTAATCACATATTTTTAAGGCGGACCTAATGTTTTATATTTTGAGATCATATAGGCCTAGTGTACAATTTTAGAAAATTATCAAATGAATAAGAAAAAGTTACAACTTTTGCTTCTGGCTAAATGACTACTAAAAACTTGAGGAAAAAATTTTCTTGGATTTTTTTTAGAGATTACATGTAATCCTCAGATGCAAAATAATATATTTTTTTATTATGCAGAGGTATTATGCATAAAAATACCAGTACTTTTGGTTTAAAGGTTTTTTTAAGAATTAAAGGTGTAAAGCGTCAGTATGGGGTTACAGTATAATGTTATATAAAATATTTTAATCTGTAAAATAACATACACGTTTTGATAAAAAAAATTAACAAATAAGCATTTATATAATATTTATAAAATTAATTTAATAATAAATTTGTACTTATTTATACAAACCTATTGCGTATTATTGTAATATACTAAGTGTTCTGAGAATACGAAGATTAATTTAACAACGAATACAGTCCGATTATAAAGTGCCGAACAGTTTGAAAAGAAAATACTCTTCGTTTGAAGCCACGCCTCTGTTAGAGTTGTACGCGACAAGCCCATGTGATTGGTAGGTACAACAGCTGGGTGGCCAGTAAAACGCACACAGCTTTCTTGCATTTTACTCATCGCTAATGCCAGTTTTGCATTAAAAAGTGTTCGTCACTTTATAATCGCACGGTATAGGAGTGTGTATGTTGTAACAAAATATTTTCTTATTTATTTAACACTGTGTATAGTACGCAATTGTGTGATCTTTTATTTGTTAGGTATTTATTTGACATTTCAGTGATATGCATTTAATGTAAGAATCTTTTTTATTATAATAAATTATTATATAATTAATATGTCTTTTCTTCCTCTTTCTTTTTTTGACCTTTTCTCAGTGAGATAATTAGCCAGATCCCTCTTAGTTACTCAATTCACCAAGAGTAGTTCTTGTCTGGTTTGGCACCATGCCCACTCCCGTTTTGATTATAGAAAATTTCCAGTCTTCTGTAAGACCTCTGTTTTTTCTAATTTGTAATTATATTTGCGCATGCGCTAGTATATAAGAAAATTCTGTACATATAAAAACTTCACGTGTTGGTTGCTTCCAAATCAAAATTTATCAGCATTATAAATAATTAAAAAACATAAAATTCCCTTCATACTATATATAAAATGGGGTAAAACTCCTATTTTTAGGGTTTTTTTGTTTATAATTAAGGCAATTATTATTGTATTTGGTTAATTTAGCACTTATATAAAAGATAATCTTAACTTGGTCAAAAAATGTTACAAACAACGTTTTCCTAAAACGCATTGTTTTCGAGATATTGGCGTTTAAAGCAGTAAAAGGTTTTTTAGCATATCTGACATATTTATAACCCGATTTCAAAAAAATATATTTTAATTAAAAGCTCTTTTTAAGCCCTATAAAAAATGTTATATACAGTTTTTTGCTAGAATATAATGTTTTAAAGATACAGAATTTAAAATCAAACAAAACACCTAGTTTGAAATTTGCAAACTAGATGGCTCTAGTGTACAAATTTTAAGCTTCCATTCATTTGTTTTTAAAATCAATCAAAAATTGTAATTAATAAGTTCAACTTGCATCCAAGTAAAAACATATTTTTATTATTAATTTTAATTATATATTAAGTGTACAAGAAAAGCTAAAGTTTAATATAAATATTATACAAGTTAGTTTGTGCAGTGAGGAGTAGTAGTAAAATTGTAATTATGTTATGCTACCCTGTTCTAATAGCATGATATTAGTTTTCCCAATAGTGCCGATGTTTTGACAGGGGGCTTGTAACGTTTCATCTAGTTTAACTTATTGAACCATTTAACTAATTAAGCATTACAATCTTTTTCTCCATGTGTAACTGTTGTTGAGGAAACACAAAATTCTTCATATTCTCATTCAATTCTTCCAATGCTAGTTGGGCTTGGAGCTTCATAACGTCATCCTTATCATTGTTATATATCTGTTTTAACGTCCTGTAGATTGGCAAAATGTCATCTTTCAGAAATACCAACGTGCCATTATCAAGGCCGATAAACAGCTGTCTTACAACAGTAACTGCTGCACGCCTAGCTTCTACCGAGCTGTCAGTCGTAATTATAGCATGTACGCAAACCAGAACCTGTGGAATAATTCAAATATCACTAGGTTAAATTATGCAGAATCTGTCAGATGGTTAAACTTTAATAGATAGGTTGAATACCGACCATTTAACGGGATACGAGGTTGTATTAAAAATACTTATCTTTTTAATACACCTTTTATACTTTGTACTAGCTAGACTATAGCCTAGATAGCAAAAAATATAGACCCTTTACACTTTCGGATATTTAGTTTCTTTTTATAGCCAAATCCCAAATGACCATATTCTAATTTAAATCACAAATCCGTGAATATCTACATGAAATCAAACTACTGACGCCTTAGTTTTTCATTGTATGAGTTATATGGGTTAAGAGAATAAAAAAAAACATAAGCAAAATCTTTAACCTTCCGAAAAAATGAAGTTTTTCGCCAGTATAATAATTTTTAATTTTCTTTTTTTCTTTTTACACTTTTTGGCAAGAATGAATGAGGTATAAATCAATAGAAAGCCGAGAAATGTTATTATTTAATCTTGTATACATGTACTTTTACAGCTATATTGCAATTTTTATGGTATTTAAAATATATTTAATTTTTATTTTTAAATTAGGGAACGTTCAAGTATTACGTAACGCAAATTTTTGATCCCCCTCCCCGTAAGCCTATTTTCCTATACCATTAACATGGACGTAACACTCCAAAATGAACGAAGATGGACATATTGAATGGGGAACAAAAAAGCACCAATAAAATTTTAATGCTGCAGGGCGATTCTTCATTTAAAACTAAGCAAAAAAGTATTCTTCACCAAAACACCTAAATTTGATATTAATGGAGTAATAGCCTTTTAAAAAGTAACATTTTTAGTGGCACAAAATAACTTCCTTTTACATAAATAATTGCATATTTTTTAAACGGTGCTCCTACAGTGTTACACTATATGACTTTTTTTATGTATTTTTACTCCAGGAATCTATATTTTTTACCAAAAATCCAATAAAAATATACATAAAAAAGTTTGGGTCAAAAATGTGTTAAGCCTCACATATTTTGTCCGTCTAGGCACGCCTCTGGATAAATTAAAAAAAATAAATTAAGATAAACTTATTGCCCTTATTAATACTAGTATACATGCAAAAGCTCATCGCTCTAGCTTAAAGGGTACAAAAGTTATTAATGAAAAACTTTATTTTTATTGCAATTTTAAAGAACCATAGCTCCCTTAGGACTCATTTCCGGACCCACCTTTATAGGAACTTTTTTTTATATTTTTTAACGTAGATCTATAGAATTACCTCTTAAATTCCTCGAACTTATTTCTGAATAACCCTGTATACTTAAACATTGCGGTAGAGCTGTAAAAATACTTGTAAGCCTCAAATAGAAAAACTGTTAAAATTACCTATAAATATCTTTAGTGGAAAGATTAAAACAATATTTTGCATATTAAGGGGCTATAATATAATTATATTCTGCTAAATACTTAAAACTACACTGTCAATGTCAATGTTTAAGTAAATCTTTTATTTATTTTTCAAAATGAATGGTTTAAAGCTGTTTTAAATATAAAATTTGGTTTGGGTGATTCTAAATTATTGTATTATTGTCAGTCGAATATCGTATAAAATACCACCTATTAGGTGGTACGAGAAAGACTTTAAAAATAAACTAAACTAAACTTACCTCAGAAACTATAGTTCCCAGTTTATACCCCAATACCCTACAAACTTCGCCTAAGTTTGATAAACTTGAAGCTCTAATAAGGTGATCCTCGTCCTTGGCTCCACTTAGAAATGTATTTAACAATAACGACTTATATTTAGAAGCCATTTCACCTAAAAATATTATGTATATTATACAAAACTACATAATATTAGAATACAATTAGATACCCTTTAAAAAAATCAATTAGGATTCGTTAGAAATTCGTATACGATTTTTATACGAGTCTAGTTGAAATTTCATACATGTATACGAAATTTTAACTAGATTCGTATAAAATAGAGATACGTATTTAGTACGGAATTGAAACACATTTGTGCGAAATTTCGTATACGTTTTCTGAATGAATTTATACGAAATTTCATATACGTTTTTAATACGAGTCTAGTTAAAATTTCATACAAGTATACGAAACTACTCCCTATCAGCCGGTGGTTCCCTCTACTACTAGCCCACACAAGTCCTGGACTTAGACTTAGACTTATTTGTAAAGAAAACCAACAGCCAGACAGAAATAATTGGGAGAGGTTGGCAGCTTTTAAAGTTTAAAACATAAGTTCCTGTGGTATAGGAATCCTATATCCTTAAAAACCAACAGTTACACAGCAGTTTAACCAAAAGTCCAAACCAATTATAACGTATAAAAAGCTGTATTTAGTGGGAAAGTTTTTTTACTTATCATCTTTTTGGCGAGGGGATAAAAGTTGTAATTTTAGCAGTAGCGAGACCTTCTTTGTCGAGGGGATAAAAATTGTAATTACCGATCTTCTAGGCCTTCATTAAATCTCCTACGCTACGGCCCTGGTTATACTAACCATACTACTGATTTCCTGTAAAAACCGAATACCACTATGAAAGTGTGGCTCTTCACATCAACTTTGTGATTGACAAGCTATATTATCAAGTGGTGCGAATTTAACTGATTTATTTAATACCAAACAGGTTTCATCAATTAAAATTATCGGTTACCTGCGTGTTTTCTACGTAATTTATTATATTTTCCTCTATTCATTTGTTTTTTGCTTACACTCTAGACTGGATAATTGCTTATATTTAACATTAAACATAGCTTTCTGTGTTGGATAAACCAAAAAAAAAATGAATTTTTCTATTTTGCGACTCTTATAAGCTCATAATCACAAGAATTTTGCGTGTTCTTATAGGCCCATAAGAGGTCTGTACTTTTTGTTCTTTTGGGTTGGCAACAGACCTGGCCTATCGCTTGACGTTTTCCGTGCAAATGTCAATGTCGCTTTAAAGTTGAATTTTCTACAAAATTTTGTGTTTAGCTTATTTTTACCATGTTAAAATTGTGGCTTGGTTAATTGCAGTAAAAAAGAGAAGAGATGACTATAAAATATATCAAAATATCATTTGTTCTTAGAATTTTAAACATGGTGTAAACTGTAATGCCAATCCAATGTAAATGTAAGGTTTTTTAAATTTTAGAGCAAAATAGAAAAAATTGTATAAAGCACTCGTTTCATAACACGTTTTTAGCGCACTAGTATTTTAGAAAACTTGCCGCAAGCGGCTCGTTTCCTAAACTTGTACTCGTGCGCTAAAAACGTATGTTATGAAACTAGTACTTTAATATACTATTGTGTGAAACACCTATGACTGTTATTGCAATAATCCATATATGTTATATACCTAAGTATGATAATGCAACACATAATAAAAAAAAATAAATTCAATACAAATTATTTTTAAGGTATATCAAGGAACAAGTTCTCTCAATTTTCTAAAAAGATGTGAATTATGACTAGGATATAAAAAAATGCTATAAATGTTATAAAAAGACTGTTTTCATAAATACAAACAATGCCATTATGTTGTACACTTGTAAAATCATTAATTTGCATTTCAAATAAGAAAATTGAAAGAAAAAGAAGAAACAGACGAAACAATACTGAATATATCTAGACAAGATATTTAAAATTTAAATGTGACGCTTGAATACCGAAGCTTCCATTATATAATGCATTTATAAGTGCACATATAAATATTAAAATATAAATTATGGGCAAATAAATGTTTTTAATTTTGACGTTTATGAACCACAAAATGGCACCTGCAGCGATATATGGACAGGGCGTTATAAACATTTGCAATATACGAAGAGTGAGCGCTAATGTCACATGAAATGTTTTATTGACTGTAATCTCGCGCATGCCGAAAAGATTGTTTTTACGGTGGTTAAGCTGCAGCTGCAAGTAAAAAAATAACATTAACACGCACACACACACAAAATTGACCAGAACTCTTGAGAAGAGCATCATTCTCTAGACAATTTTGCCCCATAAATAAGAAAAGGATTGAGTTTATGTTGTACAGACGTGTACGGAGTCCAGAATATATGCTGTGGGAACTGTTATTGGAAATTTTTCATGGAGTTACGGCTGATTGAGATTTAAGTAACAGGCCGCCGGTAATAGCAATAATTACAATACAGTAAAAGACCTACTTTGAGGTTGGGGCAAAAATTTCCTCGAGGAGTAAATTAGACCCAGTAATAAGATTCAGTGCCCTAAAAGTACGTTTATAGAAATTCTTATCGACAGGGACTATTTAAATTAAAATCTTGTTTTCCTGTTCTATTTTCTGTTTAATATTGATGCAAAAATTTAAATAAACATTTAAATGTAAAATTCCTTTAAATAGTAGGTGTAGACATTAAGGTTCTCATACGCATAAGGGGCTGTCCATATATTACGTAACGCGCCTAGGGGGGGTCAGAGAAATTGTTACAGTTTGTGACAGGGGAGAGGGGGGTCTAGGTAAACGTTACGTTTAATAAATTTAATGTTTATTTCCTAAGCTTGGCAGATGTATTTTTATTTCAACATAAATTACTATTTAGTGGCCCATAATTCCCTTTTTCACACAAAAATTGACGAAACTATGCATATTTAAATAATATTGTAATCAGTAAAAAACACTGTTGACATTGATATTAAAAAAAAATCTTACGGCCCTGTTCTTGCGTGATCTTGCCGATGAATCATCGGCGATGATACATTTTCGCGCGGAATGTGTACTCACAGAGAACCAATGTGTGTACTATTTTGTGTACCCGTGCATAAACAATATACGTGTTATATGCGACACTCAGTGTAAAAAGAGGTACCTAGTAATTTTTCCCTGTGTGATATTATAAATATTTTTTTAAAGTTTGTGTGATTTTTTCGTGTAAATTTTTTTTAAGGTTATGTTATACTATATTTTAGGTTCATGTTTGTTTTGTCGAGAAAAACGAATCAATAGTGAGAATACAGTTAAATTTATTGCTAAACAAAATTTTTATATTGTTACGCGTTACACAGGGGGGATGTGTTGGTAAATGTGACAGTTTGTTACACAGGGGGGAGGGGGGGGGTCAATTTTTTTGAAAAATTGCGTTACGTAATATATGGACAGCCTCTAAATTCCTTATGCAAAGCCTACCTACCTAAGGTCACTATAGTTAATTTGTAATACATAACGGGTACACGTTTAAGGTAAAGAAAGTAATCACAGGAAACCTACGGATGCGCTTCTTTTGTTTATTTCTTATATCCGCAAGTCGGTTTCGTAATACCTACCAATTTAACTCATGGCTTTAAGTCAAAGAAAAACAATGCACCTACTTATACGGTACCAGTCATAAGTCTATACCTACCAACCCAATATGTTTTCTACTAACTAATAGTAAATTATATTCTGTTACTAGTATGGAATAGACAATATTCCGCACAATATTCATGCGAGCCGGCAGGCGAGTATGACGGTCCCGGGAGCACGGAATGACTATTCCATACGTGTTGTGGACTATACTTTTTCTTCGACTGCAAATATGAAACACTGTATGACTTTAAACTGCGGACAAGGTTAAAAACAATGTTTTTTGTGACTCGACATTGTAAATGCAACAAAACACATATTTTTAAATAAAGCAATTAATGTTATTTAATAATTTTATCAAATCAGTACTTTTTATTTAATTTTAGCACATATTTACAAGTTATAATGCAAAAATTGAAGGTTATTTCAGATTGTTGTGACAGATATCAGGTTTAAATATTTCACAATAGATGGAGCAGTTTTAATTTTTTGAACTAAATTGATAAAAAACTGGTCAAATATTAAGAGAAACTAATAAACTTTATGTAATTTTAACGCAAAACTATAAATTGCATTAAATTATTAAATATTTCATGGTAAAATATATATATATATATATATTTGCTAATTTTGCTACAGTTTTCTTTACTTTTATAAACAAGAGATGGTACTACATGTGCTCATTGATACGGAATATTCATACCGTATCTAGAGCTAGAATGGATTCATTCTGAGTTTGAAAAGTGTGTGTATTTGCTCACATTCTAAAGCAGTCGTAGAAAAATTATATACCAAGGTAGGGAAGACTTTTTTATAGCCAAAGGTATTAAATCCCGAGCTGCTTAGCAGCGAGGGATTTAAGAGTGCGAGGCTATAATAGTCTTCTCTACCGTGGTTTATATATTAGTTTTTTCACCACTAGCAACAGACTTGACAAGTTAAATCTTGCTAAAGTCTTGCCCAAGTCTGGATACAGAATCTTGAATCAAGGAACTTGTCCAGTTCAATGTTACTGGAGCGGCTATCTCAGCTGATTGCGGTCGCGTGCTATGCTCAAAACTCTTAGGCATTGCCAAAAATCTTTGTAAACAAGAATTTAAACGCAAAAAAGCTAACGCTAATTTAAAAATATGGCTTCTTTTGATATACGCTTTGACGGATGCTGCTTTGTGTAATTGTTGGTATTAAATCATAACCTTACTAGTAACGAAATGTTGATATTTCTCGACTGTAAGAAACTACAAAACAATAACTTGATCTTTGAAACTGCATATTCAGGAAAATGAGGATATTTTCATATGCTTGAAGGAAAAGTAAATTATTTATAAACATGCAATCATTTCCAAAACTTATGATTTTGACTGTATTTCGGCAAGTTGATTTTAAAATACTGATATAATTCTTGGCTTGATGTTTAAGAAAAACAAAATGTAATAGCAACACGGCGGAATGCCATCAATCATTCACACTTTTTCGAGACATTTACTATGCTTTACACGAGGCTTTCCACTGTTATTGATGTAATAAAAACAGATACAGTTGGCTAAGAACTAATGTAATTAAATTAATATTTTTCTATTTTGAGACTCTGATAAGCTCATAATCACACGCATTTTGCGTGTTCTTATAGGCCCATAAGAGGTCTGTACTTTTCGTTCTTTTGGGTTGGCAACAGACCTAGCCTATCGCTTGACGTTTTCCGTGCAAATGTCAATGTCGCTTTAAAGTTGAATTTTCTACAAAATTTTGTGTTTAGGTTATTTTTACCATGTTAAAATTGTGGCTTGGTTAGTTGCAGTAAAAAAGAGAAGAGATGACTATAAAATATATCAAAATATCATTTGTTCCTAGAATTTTAAACATAGTGTAAACTGTAATGCCAATCCAAAACAAAAATCCCTAAATCAGTCATCAAATTAAATGTAAGTTTTTTTAAATTTTAGAGCAAAATAGAAAAAATTGTATAAAGCACTCGTTTCATAACACGTTTTTAGCGCACTTGTAGTCGTGCGCTAAAAACGTATGTTATGAAACTAGTACTTTAATATACTATTATGCACTAAAGGTAGTAGGTGTCATATTAGCAGAGTAGATGAGAATTTTGGGCTTTTTCACATGCCTAGTTAGGATATCTAGTCAAGTCTAAAAGTGTTACTAACACTGTGTCAATCTAGTTTAAATTAAATTAGTTGTATTAAAAGTCGCTCTATTTCTTAAACTATAGTATAGCAGATAAAAGGGATTCTTGTACTTTTAGGGTAAAAATTGTTTGCTAAAATTAAAGATTTTATTTAACAAGTTGCTCGAATTTATGGGAGGATTGGTGTAGTGGTCTACCCCGTCTGTACATGACAAGTCTACTAGCCAACTAGCGTGAGTTCGATTCTCACTGGCGCCTGGCCTTTTTTAGTTAATTAATAATTGAAATTTGGCGAAGCGGACACTCCCTATAAAAACTGGTTAGAAAGTCAGTATAAGCCGGTGATTCCATCTACTACTAGCCCACACAAGTCCTGGACTTAGGGGATGCTTAAATATGTAATGTAATGTAATTTAATGTAATAAAATACCTTTTATTTCAAGTTTTGTCGGATAGCTAACTAATATAATAGACCTGAATCATGTCTTTTCACGTGCGTAAACAATATTGCTATTTTGGCAATATATATCGCATGCGATTTTTGCCAATATTGCCAAAATAGCAATATTGTTTTCCTAGGATTCTCTATAAAAATGACATTTAGCACACTCTTTTGTTCTTTAGAAAACGCCTCATATCGCACTAGTTTGATATTTTTATCACAGTCGTGTGATATTTATGTATGGAGGTTTGCCTAATTTTATTTAGACATTTACCACGTAGATTCTACGAATTTTATTCACCTTGTTTGGACAGTACAATTTTATTGTCTTATATGGCAGCATAACCACAGAAATATAATTTAATAAGCAAACTCAAGTTTGCATTTATTTAGGAATAGGCAACCCATTAAACAGCTATGTATTGTATTAATTATAAAACCAAGAAAACTAAAGCTAAATGAAAATCATATTTCCTGTTTGACATACCTACATATATAAATTTGTATGCTCTTTATAATTATTTTGTGCTTTGCTTTTCTTAAAAATTAATAAAAATTAGAAAATTTTAATATAATAAACTTCATATTTTTTCGGGATCGTAAGAAAAATAGTGTACATAACTCTTTGGAAACTGTATTTTATACACTCGTGGGGTTTTTTCACTCGCCTAGAGGCTCGTTCGTAAACCTACCCACTCGCGTGAAATATGTCACTTTCCACTAACAGATTGGTCCACGTGTGCTACAATTAGACTAATATACCAGTTAAACAATCTCTTAAAACCTGAAATAAAATTTTAAAAAAATTAAGGAAGATGTTGGCTAAATTTGCCGTTTCGGGTGTTTCAAAAAAAATGAAACACCCGAAACGGCAAATTTTGCCAACATCTTCCTTAATTTCTTTTAAATTTTATAACAGGTTTTAACAGATTGTTTAACTGGTAATAATAATATAATAATAATAATAATAATAATAATAATACTTTATTTCCATAAAGACCGAAGTATTGGATAATGTCACAAAGATATATATAGTACATAAAACATTTAAAATTATAATACAATAAATGAAACATTTAAAATTACAATTACATAATAAATATAACATTTAAACAATCAATTCCAGTTTTTGTTTAAAAATTCTGACAAGTTATAAAAACAATTTATTTAAAAAAAATCTTTTGAAGCAGCTTTAAATTGTCTGAAACCGTTTAAGCAGCGAATATTTTTTGGCAACTTATTAAATATACTAATGGACGTCATAGTGGGCCCATTTTTTACTTGTATATAGTTAAAGGCAGGGACATACAGTATATTCTCATTTCGTGTATTGTAACGATTAACGTCACCAAAAGTGGAGAACTCACCAATGTTTGCCTTCACATTTAGCACACATTGAAACATATACATGCTATATAAAGTCATTATGCGATTTTCAGTGAACACAGATCTACAAGAATCTGTAAACCTCATTTTAAACATAAAACGAATGATCCTCTTTTGCATGATAAAGACTTTATCGACATGTGCACTATTTCCCCAGCACATCAGACCATAGGAGAGCAGGGAGTTTATACAACCATGGTAATAATTTAAAAGAGTGGGCGTACTTACAGTTTTCCGCAGCTGCAGCACACAAAAACTTTTTGTAGCTAACTTTTTCAATAGTCCATCAATGTGGGGCTCCCAGGTTAAAGTGGAATCTACAGACACACCCAGAAAATTGCAAGAGTTCTATTTGGGTGAAACAAGACTAGGTTTGTTTTGTCAGAGTTAAGTACAAGGCCGTTTCTAAAACACCAATCAGACATATTTTTTACACAAACCTTTAACTTTTCACTAAGTGCAGGAATAGACTCAGCAGAAACAACTTCTGAGGTATCATCTGCAAATAATGTTGTCAAAGTATCGGTGTAATGTCATGTATATTAGTCTAATTGTAGCACATGTGGACCAATCGGTTAGTGCAATAAGTATTAATAAAATTCGTTTTAATGTGTAATAGTGAAACACCCGTAACGCTGGAATGGCCCACTAGTTATGTAATATACTATTACGCACGTGAATAGACCGTGTAAGTACTACAGTTAATATTGTTTGTTTTTGTTAACTGTATTTTTATTGTAAAATTAAAAATATCTTTTGTTAAATCATCACACAAACACTTATTATTTCAATTTTATCATTTCGTGAGGAATGAAAAGAATAAGTGTAAAGTACAAAATACTTTGCGGCTGTATGAGAATTGCAATTAAATAAATAATTAATTAAGGAATTTTATCAACGTGCAGTCTGCACCGATACTTGATCGAGTACGTATCGCCGACAATCAATAAAAATTCAATAAAGCACGTGCTGTGAAATGCCAGTGATAAAGGAAAATACTATATTTCTTGATTTTAAATATGTCAAGAAAAAACCGTCAATTATTACGCTACACAAGTGGATTAAAACGACTTTTGAATTTAGTATTGATCAACTTATATATATACAGTGGGATCATATTAAAAGTAAAGCAGTAATAAAATTAGTATCAAATATTTTAATGGATAAAGTTTTGAGAAAATATGAAAATTGCAAAATATATTATGAAGATGAAGAAGACAAATATGAAATTGGTTTATCTGAAGATGAAGATGAAACAAAATTGAGAATATATGATTTACCGTGGGAAATGGAAAAATGTAAAATTAAGGAATACCTAGGGAAATATGGAAAAGTAAAAGATGTCATTGATGAAAAATACATAGGAGAAGATATAATCTACCCTATCTATAGCGGTATTAGAACTGTTACCATTTCAATGAAAACTAAAGTACCATCATATATTAAAATAGATGGTTATATGTCATTGGTTACTTATCATGGACAAATCAAGACCTGTATGATATGTGATGAACCGAATCACGTAAGAAAAGATTGCCCCAATAGATTTATCCGAAATATTACCCGTCCCAATGCTCCTCATGGTACAGTATCCTATGCGTCGATGGTTTCTGGGACGTCACCAGTTATAGAGGATCTAGAAAAAGTGTCTAAAATAGATAAAGTGATTGAGGAAATTAACGAAATAGAAAATGTCCCAATTAAAGATCAAGTAAGAGATGAGATGATAAAGATGAACGATAGAATGTGGAATATGGATTCGCAAGAAAGTTTGTGCCCTAACCAAGATGCACAAAAAGAAAAAGAAAAAGAAATGGGCAGCAAACGTAAAAAAAATAGTATATCTAGTTCCAGTGACGAAGAAAAAAGCAAGAAAAAAGTACTTAAAAAGATGGGTACTGATGACAACGAAAAAGCATGTGATATATATAGTGACAATGAAACTCCATCAGTGATATTCGAATCAGATCAAAGTGATCCCGAAAAGTAATAAAAGGAAAACATACTGTATAGTACAAAGTTAGCTTGTTTATTATCGCAACTGGTCTGTGTGTATGTTTTTTTTTGTGCATATTTTTTGCCTCCTACAAGTCATTGCCCCGAGGAAAAAGGTACATATTATTATTTTATTTAAAACTTTACTTAAATTCTAAAATGATCAATTTAAAAACAATAGCGTCAATCAATATAAATGGCATTAAAAATGTATTGAAACATACTCTACTTAATGACTTTATTAAAAGAAATGACTTAGATATAGTTTTCTTGCAAGAAATTAATGCTGAATTCTTGAATTGTCTACCGGGATACAACTTTATTGCCAATGTTGGGCCAAATGAAAGAGGCACAGGAATAATATTTAGAACAGGGTACAAGGTCGAAAATCTTTCATTTGGACCGACAGGAAGGGTAATGTCCGCGAAAATTGAAAACATCTTATACGTCAATGTATATAGCCCCTCAGGCTCACAAAATTATAAAGAAAGGATAAAATTTTTCGAAGAGGAATTAACAAACCACCTTGATTTTAACGAAAAAATAATATTAGTAGGAGATTTTAATTGTGTTATCAAAGCTAAAGACTCTTTAAATACAACGTCAATCTGTAAAAGTTTACAAAACATAATCAATAATCTAAAATTATGTGATGCGTGGGAAATAATTCACGGGAAAAAAGTTGAATATACATACGTTAGGAGTAACACGGCTTCACGAATTGATCGCGCATATGTTGGAGTAGAAAATAAAGACATAATTTATAACTGTGAAGTACATCCGTTGGCCTTTTCTGATCACCATGCGTTGGTTGTTTTTATTAAATCTGATATATCCTCATATGTCAAACATGGTTGGTCTTTTTGGAAGGTTAAACAATCGCTATTAAGTGAAAAAAATATATTGCAAGGACTGAAATTAAAAATTAAAGACTTAAAAAAATATGAATCATACAAAAACAACTTAATTTACTGGTGGTTTTACGTATTAAAACCGGGTATTAAGTCATATTTAAAAAATATTGAAATAAATAGAGCTATAGATTACAAAAAAAATCTTGAATATTATTATAAGCTACTAGATGAATATAAAAAAAATATCAATATTAATACAAGCCAAGAAACGTTGCAAGAATTTAAAGAAATTAAACTACATATACAAAAAATACGTGAAGAACAAATCAATATAAATTATAAAGATAAAAATAAAATTTTAGTGGGGGAAAAAAAAGCATTGTATGATATTATTAATTTAAGGAAACGGCAGAAGCAAACTTTAATTAATAAGCTACAAACAAATAAGACTGTAACTCTTACATGTACAAAAGATATTAAAAATTATGCAAGAGGTTATTACAAAAAAATGTTTGAAAGACGTGAGGTAAGCAAATCAGAAATGAGATGTTTACTCTCGCATGTAAGTAATAATATTTTGCAAGCGGATAATAACCTTCTAAAAAGACAAATATCCAAAAATGAGATATTTTCAGTTATCGAAACGTCATCTAATAAGAAAGCACCAGGCATAGATGGGTTGACATATGAGGTGTATAAAGTAATTTTTGATATTATTGGTGATGAATTTACACAAATATTAAATATGTTTTTTAGTAACAATAAAGAAATTCCGAATGTTTTTGCGGAAGGAGTTATCCTGTTAATACCTAAAATAAGCGATGCCCAGTCAATGAAAGATTTTAGACCTATAACTTTAACTAACACCGACTATAAAATATACATGAAAATTATAAAAGAACGGTTTAAAGATATAATACCAAAAATAATTAGTAACGAACAAAACTGCGATAGCAACAAGTCTATTTTTAATAATTTGATAGTTGCCAGAGATGCAGTAATGCAATATGAAAACAATCATAATGAAAAAGTAGCTATATTGTCCCTAGATTTACAACATGCTTTTGACTATGTACCTCATGATTTTTTATGGGAAATCATGGCAAGAATGGGTATAGATGAAGATATGATAAATGCAATTAAAAATGTGTATAAGGCTGCATCCTCAAAGGTACAAATAAACGGTTTTCTTTCAGAAAATTTTAAAATATCTTCATCTGTACGCCAAGGCTGCCCAATGTCGATGACTTTGTTTAGTATATATATTGAGCCACTGCTCAAATTGATTAAATTTACTGCAAAAGGTGTAATTATAAACAATAAAAATATAAAAACAAATGCCTATGCAGACGATGTATACATATTTATTAGGGATAAAAATGACTTGCATAATGTGGAACAGATAATAGCAATATTTGAAAAAGGTGCAGGTGCGATAATAAACTATGAAAAGTCGGGTATATTACCTCTGGGAAAGTGGGAGGGAAATGAGTTGAGTAAAAGTAAATTTAAAATGGTCACAGAAATGAGGATTTTGGGAATGAAAATTGAAAAAAATTTTGAATTAATGTACAAAAAAAACTGGGATAAAATAATTCATATTATTCAAGTCTCCCTTGCTGTTGACCGATTTCGACAATTAGATCTTATAAGAAAAGTGTGGTATGTTAATATATATTTACTATCCAAAGTTTGGTATTTATCACATATAATCCCAATTAACAAAGATATGAGTCAAAAGCTTGTCAGGGTAATAGGTAATTTTCTATGGCAAGGGTGCTTATACAGGGTAGAAAGACAACAGCTTTATTTAACTACTAAAAAAGGTGGTTTGGGTTTAATAGAAATTGAAAAAAAGGCATTATCTATATTTATAAAAACACAACGCATGGCGGAAAACCCGGAATGTTCAAAAATTAAAACCTCTCTTCTTGAAGGGATATTTGCTGCAGGGAGTAATAAAATGTATCACAAACTCTATAAAAACTACATAAAAATAACGCGAGAGCTTAATTTGGATCTAGATAAAGACACACACTACAAGACAAAAGATATTTATAATAACTTATTAGAAAAAATTACAAAAAAAACAAAAATTGAAGAAAAATACCCGGGAATAGAGTGGAATTTTATATGGGAGGTATGTCAGAATAAATTTGTTAGTACTAAGTGGCGATCTTCGGTATTTAGAGCAATAAACGACAAATATACAGTGGGAGAAAAAATGAAACGCCATAACATATCAAGTAATAATTTATGCAACACGTGTGGGGAAGTAGATACTATATTACACAGAATTAAAACTTGTACAAATGCGAAAAATATATGGGAGTGGGTATATAATATTATTCAAAAAAAATTTGGGAAAGCCTTAATAGATATAAAATCAGTAATGGATATATTTAATTTAAAATGTAATTCAAAATATGATCAAAATGCCTTTGTATGGTACTGTTCAGCTCTGATCTATTTTAATTTAGAAATTAATGGAGATATCCAACAATTTATTTGTATGCTTAGAGACGACAGAATGATTAAAATTAAAAACAATCAAATACACAATTTAGGAAAAAAAGTTTATGCATTTTAAAGGAAAAAGAACAAAATGTTAGATATGTTAGAAGTATGAATATTTATGTATTATTAAAAGATATTGTATAAAATGTTTGTAAAAATAGCTAAATAAAGGATTATTAAAAAAAAAAAACGTGTGGAGCTAATTATTACAGGATGCGTTGAAAAATAACAAAAGATGTATGAGACCTTCCACCTGAAAGGAGATATTATGTAAGTAAGTAAGTAGAAAATTTACCAACAGAGCAAAACAAAATAAAAACATAAGATGTTTACTAGATGTTTTTCTTAGATTATTCTTAATAGTATATTAAAGTACTAGTTTCATAACATACGTTTTTAGCGCACGAGTACAAGTTTAGAAAACGAGCCGCTTGCGGCGAATTTTCTAAAGTACTAGTGCTCTAAAAACGTGTTATGAAAGGAGTGCTTTATACAATTTTTTCTATTTTGCTCCAAAATTTAAAAACTTACATTTAAATTGATGTCTGATTTAGGGATTTTTGTTTTGGGTTGGCATTACAGTTTACACTATGTTTAAAATTCTAAGAACAAATGATATTTTGATATATTTTACAGTCATCTCTTCTTTTTTCATTGCAATTAACCAGTCCACAATTTTAACACGGTAAAAAATAACCCAAACTTTAAATCGACATTGACATTGGCACGCAAAATGTCAAGAGATAGGCTTTTGTCTGTTGCCAACCCAACAGAAAAAAAAGTAGCGACCTCTTATGGGCCTATAAGAACACGCAAAATGCGTGTGATTTTGAGCTTATAAGAGTCGCTAAATAAAAAAAGCATAAAAAATAGAAAAATAAGTCTCTAATATGCGTATTGGAAATAATGAGTTAAACTTAAAAGCCAAATTTCTCAAAGTTACTTTAGCTACTACCATGAGCTACAATAAAACGTGGCAATATGAACGAAAATATGGGTCCGTTGATAATAATATTATCAACTTAACGTAAGTTTTGGAATTTAAATGTATATAAACAATAAAAGCGACTCAAAGGCAAAAAATTTTCGTTAATTTTTGTTTTAATTAATAACTCTCCTAATATTATTTTACCAGGGGTATACAGGAATTAGCAAAAAAATACTTATGATGGACTCTCATCCCTTAACACTTTCACTGCGCTAGTAGTACTAGTACTGTCAACCTTTAGTAAATAAATTAATGTACATTAATGTATGCATTCGTTTGTTTTTGAAAATGGCGAGTTCAAAGGCTACTTATTTTCTCGCGGACATTTTACTTTATTATTGATAAAAAATGTTAAAATAATAAGAATAAATGTGCTAGTAATGAAAAAGTGATATATAAACCACGGTAGAGAAGACTATTATAGCCTTGCACTCTTATATACCTCGATGCTACGCGTCTCTGGATGTAATGCGCTCAGCTATCAAAAGTTTCTTCTTTACCTTGATATAGTATATAATCATTAAATATTAGTTAACATTTACATTTTGTTTAACCTCGTACTATTCTACCTAATTAAGCATCCCCTAATTTCAGGACTTGTATGGGCTAGTAGTAGAGGGAACCACCGGCTTTAATTGACTTTCAAACCAATTTATAGGGAGTGTCTGCTTCACTTACGCCTTCGCCAAATTTCAATTATTAATTAACTGAAAAAGGCAAATCGGCGCCGGTGAGAATCGAAATCACGCTATTTTGGGTAGTAAACTCGTCAAGTACGACGCTGTAGTCCAGTACTCCAATCCTCCCATTGGTTGCTTGTAAAGAAAAATATATATAATCATTTGATAACTATATTGTTCTTTACAAGTAGTCCTTAAACATATCATTATCTTCTCAATATGAGTTTTAAAATTCATTCATAGCACAAATAGTATCCAATTTCAGGATTAAAAAAAATAAATTCTACTGGAAACCAAACCTAGATTTCATTGTTCGTTAAGGTCAATTACTTTACATTTGCAAATTACTAAAACTAATTTGTGTAATAACAAACTTAGACGTTACTGCCTTAGAGTAAATTAATAATTTACTGCTTTACTGAATAATTTAATAAATTTAAATCTGTAACATTCCAAAATGATTAAATTTAGGGCATAAGTTTATTCAAACCTAATTTAAATCCATTAGAAAATCAAATTAAACTTTAACTTGTAAGAATGCACCTACTATACTGTTAAGCCAATGTATAATTTATCGCATCATTAACATGGGATATTCACAATTTATTTTCTGGGACAGTATTGTGCAAAATTATAAAATTATCATTAAATTGAGTTTTTATGATATTTCTTTATTAATGCCATTCACAGATAAGGGAGCGTTCAAGTATTACGTAACGCGCTAGGGGGGTCTCGAAAACGTTACGCCGCGTTACGTAGGGGTGGGGGGGGGGGGGTCAGTAAAAATGTTTATTGGATCACGTTTTTAACAATGATCTAGGCCTAAAGAGACGTATTCCTTGTAAATTTTATTGCACATGGCGTGGTTAACAGTTCACTAAATCCTCTAAACAAAAACAAATTAGAGATATAAAACCATAGCTAATAACTGGTCTTCGGTTAACCGGTTGCGGAAATTACATTAGACTGGTTTTGGGTTAAAAAATGGAAGCAATAACCGGTTAAAAACCGGTTTAAACCATAGCAAAATTTCCTTTCAATGTTTTTACTTTTTGTAAAAATAAAAATGTTCCGTAACAAATTGGGGTGGGGTGGGGGTTCTCGAAAAATTTACGCCACGTTACATGGGGGGTGGGGGTCAAAAATGACCAAATTTTGCGTTACGTAATACTTGAACGTTCTCTAATAAAAATAATTATTATAATAATTATTATTATATGTAGCCGAGTCAAAAAATCTTAACATTATTTCATTGTATTTTTTGATAATTATAAATACTTTTTGTATATTTTTTAATATTTAATTTTTAAATCCTGCTGGCAAAAAAATAATATAAACTTACCTAATATTTTTGTGACTCTAACTAAAACTTCGCCTAATTTCATTCTTACTTCATTGTTATCGTTTTTACTAAAATCGGAATATTCTTCGCATAAAATATTTAATACTGTATCTGGAAAGATATCTGCCAGAGCCGCTAAGCCTCCTATCGCACTTAAATATATAAAGGAATCGTCATTTTTGACGTTTTGCTGAAAGAAGAATTTAAAGCTAAATTAATATTCGTGGAGCAAACATGCAAAAGCCAACAAATCCACTTTTTGCATATTTTTACTAATTTTGTATTATTTTCTTGATATATACAAGCAAAAATCGATAATTACATGAACAGTTTTCGCCAGTTTTAGGATTTTAATTTTTTTTTTGGGATTAAGCTGTACAAGTTTTCTGCTAATATCTCAAAATTGGATAACATGCATTTATCGGTTTTTGCATTTTTGATCCACATTTATGCTAAACTGCTAAGCCTTTTGAGTGGGCTACCAAAAAACTCATGTAGTTTTAAATTTAAATGTTTCAAAAATTTCTAAATGGATATGGATGATTCTTGAAGTTAATGACGTCGCAGTAATGAATATTGAAAAAAAAATAATATTATGTGTTGCAAAGTAAACCGGACTGTGTTTTTTTGCATCAATTTTGGACTTCCTCCAAAGTAGCAAAATGCTATTACACGGTTGGTAAGTGCGCGCATGTGAAAACAAGGTTAATTTCAGACTGCTAAAAAGTTATATCTGCGAATAACAGTCAAATAAATAAACGTTCACTCAGTTAAAGAACCATCATAATCCATTTAGTAGTTTTTAAATGTCTGAAGCTGAAATTTATGAATTTGAAATTGTATGTTTTTTTTTAGTGGATCACTTCAACTGCTCATCATTTATGTTTTTAAAATAATGCTAGATCTTTATTAGATTAAGTTCCATAAAAATAATAATAATTAAAATAGTATTTAATAAATCTAGCCAAACTTACTTGAAAAATATTTAAAACATATTGTTTTCTCTCCAACGTATTTATATCCTTTGCCTCAACCAATTTTGTTAAAGTCATTAATCCATGTCCTCTAATAGGCAATAAAGGATCACAAACATCCTCTATCGCTTTTTCTAATTTAGTTTTTTCTTCCACAATGTTGTATCTGGTCGATTTACCTTTACTTCCCTCTAAACTATCAAGAATAGAGCTCACTAGGACCTTTAGCTCTTTATTTGAACATTCGCCAGATATTTCTAATAACGCCGGTTTTAGAACTTGATATTTTTTTAAATTTGATTTAGTGGAGTTTGATACTAGATCTTGAAGTATCATTATAATAGTGAATACAGATTGGAATCCTTCAAATTCCTCATCATTTGTTTTATGTGTATTCGTTTCAACTGTTTTATCCAAAACGTTTTGAATGTATCTTATAATGTCATCAGGATTTTCTGTTATATGTTTCTGTATAGATTTGTCATTGGATAAATCTGACAGTAACTTAAAAATTGTAATATTTCTTTCCAGAGATTCGTTCATAAGCTGATCTTCTACGTTCAATAAGCTATCATCCGCTTTACAGAAATATTTTTCCTTATTTGTCAAACAGCTTAAAAGGTAACCAAATAAATTGACAAATAATACAGTTTTAGTTTTTAGTAATTTAAGTAAAGCTTCTGAATTTTCTAATACAGAATACCGCACAGAATGATCACTGTAACTCAAAACAAGGTTACCTTCTTTAACTTCAAGTTGAATGTCATTTCTAAATTGCAAAATATCCTGTATATTGATTTCAAATAAAAACCCATCAAATATGCTAAATACGTCTTTTTGGTATCTATTTAGAACACCCACTAAAATATCTCTTAACTCGTTATTTGTTGTAATTAAGCTGTCATGGTTATTTGTTAAACAATAAAATCTAAATAAAACAAAGACAACTGGTTTTAAAATATCAATAGGTAACTGTTGGCCATTTCCACCTTTCTCTATAAAAATACCATGTACCAATCGAACCGTTTGTTTAATTTGGCAAGTAATATTATCGCCATCTTGAAATCTATGGTCTTTGTATGTAAAATATAATACAGGACTTATTATTTTTCTAATAAACAAACCCTTGCACATTTCTTGGTCTACACTGTACAAACTTTTAGTAAAATGCGTGAAAACTTGTTCAAAAACTAAGTTGTCTTCGGTTGTTTTATCTAGTAACTCGATGACTTGTTTGCAAATATTTTCCTTGAAATCAGGAAAGTTTATGCAACTTAAAATTAGTTTTGATATAACCTGTAATATCTGCCATGTTTTTGTGCTATCGTTTGTAGTTCCATCTAATAAAGCTACTGAAATATTTGCTATGCCATTTTCATTCCTCATTATTGTGGTTAACGTTTGAGATACAGCTTTTTTAAACCATAACGGCGCGTTAGATTGGAAAATTATCATTGTTTCTTTGGTGAATATTCTAGGATGGATAGTTTCCATTAAATTATTCAACATTTTCTTAAAATTCTCTTGATCTTCTAAAAATTCTTCATACATTTCTTGAGTCATTACAAAAGTTGATTTTGAAGTAGAAGTATTATCAGGTTTTTTCAAGGGACAAAACCCGATTTGATAAATCGCTACCAATATTGCTTGTAGTGAATCTGGCACAAGTAACAGTCTTAGATCTGGTTGTTTAATGAAATAAGTTAAAGCAATGGTTGTAAATTTTAATATATTATAACTTAAAAGAATATCTGTATTTTCAGATTTTATGTAAAATGGTAAATTTGGTTGTAAGTTTATTAAAATACCAACTGAGACAATATGTCTTAAGCAAATTTTTACAGATTTGCTTTGTTGAACACTTAAAATTTCCAGGTCAGATTTTTTAAGTTCCTTATTTAGTAAATCTAATAAATAAAAGTTTAAACCAATATATCTCCATTTCATACAACTTTCTTCGGATTTATAATTTGCAGTAAATTTGCATATTATTTTTGTTATTTCGTTTGGACTACAATTTAAAGCCTCATAAGCGATGTTACATTTTTCTTCCAATTTTTCGAGATTTTCGCACTCTAAAATAAATAATTAAAGTTATTTTCCATTTTGTTATACTTATGGACTACTACAAAAAATGGAAAATAACCAAAGCGTATGTATCTAAGGTATGTAACTAAAGTTTACCTTAATGATCTTAAGAAACTTCCTTAAGGAAGTAAAAACGTAAAACTTTTAAAACCATTAGCCTCTAGGCTATATAATTTCACACGCATCAAATATTGACAATAATTGTAATTAATCAACTAATTAATATTATGCAAAAGAGGATTTATCCCCATCATGGAGACTCCATGGAGACTAGACTAGACAAAGCTTTACCATTTTGCAATTTGAGTTTAGAAAAAAGAAGTGAACGCGTAAGGGGCTGTTCAAGAATGACTCACCTATTTTCGGCAAATTTTTTACTCCCCTCCCCCCTTCGTCACTTTCGCTTAGACCTCCCTGTAAAATAGACAAAAGTGATGTCACCTTTTGGAAACCCATCCCCCAATTGTGCCTATTTGTTTTAGATATGGACCCATAAAAAATACTTATTATTTTCATTTATTAAAAAAAGCGTCTACAAACAAAAAAACAGGATCCTATTTAGGCAATTATAATTTCCATATATATATGGAACTAAAGATTAAAAAATTTTATTTAAAAATATACCTACATAAAAATTATAAAATGTTTAATATATTTTAATTTCAAACTTTTAATCCTAATAATAAATCAACAAATAAAGCAAAATCTTAGGTACCACTTAGGTTTGAACAGGCCACTTAGGCGGTTAAATTATTAAAACCGTTAAAAATACCTTATTTTAAGGAATAGGCGAAAAATAAATACATTTTTTTGAAGAGCGACGCCTAAAGTAAAATTTATGTGGAGTCTTTTATGTTGTAGTTTTTTTAAATAAAAATTCTATAATTCTATAAGTATTTTCTACTAAAATTGTTAAAAAATACCAAAGTGATCAAAATTTGCGTTTCCTAATACTTGAACGTTCCCTTACTACCCCCGACTAAAAAAAAGGTCCTCACGTCTGAAAAATTCTAAACCTTTTCAATTTTCCCGAGTAAACAATTTACTGACCAGTTTCCCTTTACCCCTGTGGGGGTGCTTAGAGCTTATTTCGCCAGGGGGTGCTTAAAATCATGAGTGATGAGCACCCCCTAGCACCCTCAGTTACGGGCATGGCTTGATTTTTATTGAATTAAAAAGGAGATGGCAGGTTTTCTACCTTTCTATCTTTAAGACAAATCTCCATCAAGGAGTTGGCAGGTTTTAGGTAAAGTTTTTTCATTAAAACCAAGCAATTATTGCAAAGGTTTTTATTTTAGAAAATGAAAGTACAAAATACTGTCTTTAACATCAAAAAGCAATCATTATAAAAAGTACAAACCTTTGTAATAACTGCTGGAAGTGGCGGAGTTAGCAGCTTTTCGACTAGCATCATGGAAAAAGTTATATTTGGGAAAAACTTAGAGTTGCCTGTTTTTTGCAGATGGTGTAACTACCCAGTCAACACAAATACATGGCAGGAACATAGCAGGTACATAACCACTGTTCTATGTGATGTTGCAGCATGTAATTTTTATAGTCCATGTATAGTCCTTGGACTTTAACAATTCCGCCTCAAGTTATGTATCAGCTACATAACATGCTACATATCAGAT
This sequence comes from Brachypterus glaber, assembly GCA_958510825.1. Taxonomy (NCBI): domain Eukaryota; kingdom Metazoa; phylum Arthropoda; class Insecta; order Coleoptera; family Kateretidae; genus Brachypterus; species Brachypterus glaber. Next base: position 74,222,699 of record OY294046.1, read on the forward strand.
ACATACTAGGTACATAACAATAAAAGTAGGCGTTTCCGAATTTTACTTGTTATGGAGTGCATCATAGATTTAGACATGGTGAACATTTTTACGTCTTTTTGATAAACCTAATAATTAAAGTATATAAATATCTTTATATGTAGCATCCATCAGGCAAAATTCTTATACGATGTGCATTTTTACTGTGAAAGCAAACTTTCTACCAGGCTTAAAAATCATGGGCCACATAAAAAGCCAATTTTTAGAGAAAAAATAGCAAATAATCATTTTAAAAAAATATATATATATTTTAATTTTTTGTCTAAAATTATCTAAAATCGGTTTAGTTGTCTAAAAATACATGCGTTTCTACTACTTAAGGGTAAAACTTTTATTATTAACAACAATTTTAAGAATATTAGTGATTCTAACCTATAAATATTAAAATAATATAGACGCCATATTTAGTATTGAATTCATAACATTTTATGTATCGTGTATGTTCTCGTACCATATATATGATACATAACATGCAATATTGCATGTTATGTACCATACATATGTATGTTACATCTTATGTAATATGGCACATGTAACGTAAAAAATCTTTCTGTTATAGGGCATGTTATGTAGCATACATATGTATGTTATGTCTCATGTAATATGGCACATGTTACCTAAAAAATCTTTCTTTACCATGTTGCATCCATATATGTGCGGACTGGGTAGGTGCCCTCATTTGAACGGTATCAAAAACGACAATTCGTCCAAAAGTGGAGTTAACAGGTTAACGATATGGTTTTTACGAGCACATATGTATCGGTCAGTTGAAGAACGTTACTAGTCCAAAATTAGCCATTTTGAAATAAGATAGCAAACGTACGCAAAATTTGTAGCTTTTTTCATTCTGTTTTAGATCTTAAGCTTTCACGGCCACTAATATATAAAGAACTTTCACTTTCGGGTTGATGGATTTTCACTTTTCGACGTTTCGTGTCTTATTGCTAGAGACTTCTTCAGGGATTAATCTGAAACATCTTCAGGGATTAATCTGAAACAGATTCCTGAAGATGTCTCTAGCAATAAGAGACGAAAGTCGGAAAGTGAAAATCCGTCAACATCCTCTGAAATCTGAAACAGATTAATCCCTAAAGATGTCTCTAGTAATAAAAGACGAAACGTCGGAAAGTGAAAATCCGTCAACATCTTCAGGGATTAATCTGAAACAGATTAATCCCTGAAGATGTTTCTAGCAATAAGAGACGAAACGTCTGAAAGTGAAAATCCATCAACACGGTCTAAACCCGAAAGTGAAAGTTCTTTATTCATTCTGGTTTCGAACAGTATTATTCACGCGAACGTTTCGGCACTACAATTTAGTAATGCATGAAAACACTGTATAACTAACATACAAAATAAAAAGTTTTTTGTGTTTACCTCAAAACAACGATTTTGGACTACTACTGTTCTTCAACTGACCGATTCATATGTTAATTAACATATGTTAACATATAGTTTTCATCAGCACATCTGCATTTCCAGATATACCACATTAAATCTGATAAAGATTCGTGGTATACCAGAGTATTCTAAAGTTCTAAAAAACGTTTAAAAAAAACGGTTTTCTACAACTGAAAGTTGAAAAAAAAACCGTTTTAAAATAAATAAAACGGTTTTTTACGGCTGTATAAAAAGTTAAAAAAACTTACTGGCATTCACAATGAGGGTTTATCTAAAAATGTGGGTTAACATGATCCTTAAAGCACTAGTAGGCTTCTTTAGAATTACCCACATGCATAATTCGTTAAACGAATTTCGTTTTCATAGAACGACCCATATAACGGGTCTCGTTCAAGATCGCTATCCTTTATCATGCTACTAAATAATAGAGGGCGCTATAGCTTATAGCGCCCTCTATTTCTTAGTAGCATGAATAAATATAAGTTCCTAATTCAATATTCGGCTACTAGATGACGTAGTGTAATGCCGTAATTTTATAGGTTATATTTATAATTTTTAGAAAAAACCATTTTACGTACAAATAAAAAAATAATTAATCTTACCTTCTAAATTTTCACATTTCAAATCACACAATAAGTTTACTAAACTTGTCTTATCCATATTTTTTTAAGAATTACTACAATAAAACATTATTTTGTTGCAGAGCACTTAAGCAAAATAACAGCTTTTTGTAGGTTAAATAGAAATCTGCATCATATGGAAAATAAAAAATTTATTTAGTACACTTACATTTGACTTAATTAAAATAGAATAAGAGAAAATAATTTAAACATCCTAGAATACTCATTGTAAACACTAGAAATTTATCTTTTCGCCACCACGTAAAGCGAGAACTAAATGCAGAACTGAGCCACCTTGAACTTTGTAGTCTTGGGCAGTCTTTTCATCATTCCTATAATAAATAATATTTATAATAATAAATTATACATAACGTTTAACCTATTTAAAATTAAAAAAAAAACCTTAACTCACATTTGTTTTCCTGAGAAAATTAAACGTTGCTGTTGAGGTGGAATGCCTTCTTTTTCTTCAACTCTTTCCTTAATTCTTTCAACTTTATCAGTTGGTTCTATATCAATTTCGATTTCTTTACCAGTTAAAGTCTAAAAATACATACAATACATTAAAAAACCACAAAATCTAAAAGACATAACCTCAAAATTACCTTAACTTTGATAAGCATTTTAATGTATAATGTATTTATAATCAAAAAAAAATTAATATAGCTAAAGCCTACGAACACTTTACTGTTTTTAAATAAAATAACTTTTTTGTAAAAATTATAATTGTCAACTGCAGACAGTTTTAAGTGACTGTCGGTAATGTAGGAAATTATTCATTGCTATTATTATTGCCGCGAACCTCGCGCGTTAAATAAATTTAAACTGGAGTCACTCTATCTAGCGGCGTCAGACGTCGCGACATATTAAGACGCTAAATTTAAGCAGCTAAAATCGTTTCTAGGTAGAGTAAATCTATTTTATCCAATACATACAGATAATGAGACAATTACCAGCTTTATTTTAAATAGATAAACTCAATAATAACCGCCGCGTGGCTTTTACTTTATTGAGTGGATAATTATTTATTTTACCCACTCAACTGTCACTTGTCAAATTATTTTCTTGTAAATGTAATTAAAATTATTAATAAAAATATGAGTTCCTAAGCTATTTATTGGATAAAACCTTGTATTGCACTCATGCCCAGGTAGAAAAATAACATGAAATTCACGTGAAAGTCACGTTAATATGTGACATGTGATGTTAAGATTGTAGTCTCATTTAACAAGAATGTAGCATGGTGGGGATGTCCTAAGTCCGCCCCTAATAACATCACACAATGACATCCCGAAAATAACGTGTTTGTGACATCATAAATCCACATTCCTGTTATATCTAATATCTTATGGATGCCGTTACTGGTACTTTAATATTTAAATAATATTCTAGGATATTAGCTTTTTCTAAATTAAAACCATTAAAAACGCTATAACCCTATAAAAAAATCGGATTTAAAATTAATCAGTAATTGAAACAATCACAGATTGAAACAGATAGATTCTAAATACGAAATTGCAGATTAAGCGGAGAATATATCCTTTAATCCGTGTCCGTGGTCTTGAGAAGCCCGGCAGAGCCCCCTATCCATTGGAAATCGTATAATGTGTATACAATTTCCTTATAATAATTTACTCTATCAACATCATCTTATATCGATTTTTTTGCTTCGAACGTCAGTGAGAAGCAAAATAACATGACATTCACGTGAAAGCCACGTTAATATGTGACATGCGATATATTCACAGGGTTGCTAAATATTTGTTATTTAGGGCCACTTGCACCAATGAAGCTTTAACTTTAAACTTGGATAAAATTGATGGCCGACCAATCAAAACGCAGCATTTTTAACTTAAACTCGGTTTAGCTGAGATAATCCCAGACCAAAAGTTGGTGCAAGTGGCCCTTAATAACATGGTTGTCACGTCACACGTGTTACGTTGCAAATTTGATGTTAAATACATGTTATTTTTCAATATTATGTGATGTTATGATTTAGTTTAAAAATACACCGAAAAGAGATGTTAATTTCTTGTAATATAACATCCCTTGCTACCTGGGTGGGTAAACCGATATTGCTCTCTCGAAAATTAACAGGCTTGGCTGACACCTCGCAGGTTAATTTTCTCATGGGCAATATCTTACTTTACCCACTAGTACTATAACTAAACTATTATTCTAGATAGAGTAAATGTAATCTAATAATGTAGGGCTGTTTTTTATATTTATTTACACCTTGATTTTTATTAGGGGGTGTGGGGGGTCTTGACTCAAGTGATCACTCGACTCTTAATTAAGACTCGAGTCTTAAGCAGTAGCGGAGATATATTAGCATAGAAATACCTTCAAAATTATATTTTTGGCGAATGCGCAACTTTTTTCCTTATGGATGGTTCCCCCTTAAAATGAAATAAATCCGCCCCTGGTCTTAAAAGAGTCTTAAGACTCTTGAGCAATGCGATGCCACAAAAAAAAACCTCCATAACTTTTTTGTTTTTGGGGGGACTACTTTCAAAATTGGTAGAATAAATTTATTGATATAAAGTTATTGGTAAAGTAAATTTACTTTAAAGTAAAGTAATTACTTTACTTTAAAGTCATTTTTCTTTTAGGGCTTTTCGATTTTTATTAAAATTTATCTCCCCATAACTTTTTGTTTTTGTGAGGATTACTTTCTAAAACCCTCCCCGTTTCCTAATATATCTGATTTTTCCTGAAAATTTCGATCGGATTATTCGTTCTTGTTAAGAATAACTTCTTGAGTTATCGTATCCACAAAAAAACGGTCGGCCGGACAGATCGAAATTCTCAAAGTTTCTTATTTTTTCATGAAAAACATTTGTATTCAAGAATTTTTTGTCTAGAACGTTTTTTGGCGATTTTGGAAAATTCGAAACTATGGTCTGTTTTTTCAAGCAAGACAGTAAATTAAAAATCGCACAGTAAATATTTTAACAACAGGTTTGAATAGCATACTATTATATGTTTGTGTATAGAATACCTATAGTTATGTTTTATAAAATAAACTACGCAGTATATTCGCACCAGGGTCTCTATTCTTGACCATTTGCAAAAATACTTCGCATACGCAGTAGAATCAATCACATATTACCTACCATAGCAACAGCGTATACACTTATAAATAAAATATTAATAATAATAATAATCCTTTATTCCAGCCCAGAGGGCCATATACAAAAAATACAAAAAAAAAAAATACAAAACATACAAAATATCTACAAGAAAATTAATAATTAGCCAATATACAAAAGTTCAAAAGAGCTACCGTCCCCCCTTTAAAACTCTACTCCAGGTATGCCATAGATTGGAACGCCATAGAATGTCACTCCTTAGCAGAGCCACAATAAAGAGGTTGGAAGATTTATACAGCCGATCGCGGAACCCAAAAGCCCGAAATCTACGAATAGCTAGGAAGCCATTAACACGAGCCGTAGCAAACATTTCACTAGCACTAGAAAATCTCGGTATGTTATTTAAGAGTCTAAACGCATTATTATAGCACACGCGCAATTTATTCCACCATCCCAGTGTATTACACCAAAGTTCGGACATGTAGATCCCTGAGCAATATGTTTGAAATAACAGTTTTTTAATGTCAGAGTTACACTTGGAGAAACGACGGGTTAACATATTAGCACGGACGCAGAGGGCTTTGTACTGTCTCTGAATGTCGAGATTATCGGAGAGATCACAGGTTAGAATATGCCCTAAGTATTTGAATTGCGACACTATACTTATAAGACTACCGTTAAGTTTGATCGGGGGCATCACTAAGTCTTTATAATTAGAAGGTCTGAACACCATGGCACAGGTGTTGTTGACATTATATACAAGGTGGTGCTCTACAGCGAAATCTTCACATATCCTAATGAGTTTATACAGTCCCTCAAGGGAAGGGCACAGCAGAACCATATCATCCGCATAGCTAAGGCAGTTAATTAGCACTCCATTGATATAGCACCCAACACCGGAGAGTTTTAGACGAAGGTGAAGACTGTCGATGTAGGCATTAAATACATCAGGTGAAAGAAGGCTACCCTGACGCACACCATTTCTGATATAGAACGGTGGAGATAAACTGGAACCCCATCTGGCAACTCCGACTACGTTATTGTTCCAATGCGACAAAAGCCGCAACCAGAGAGAAGGCGCTCCTCGCTCCTTAAGAATCTTCATGAGGGTTGGATGATGTACTCGGTCGAAAGCCTTACTGAGGTCAAGGAATAGAGCATATACAGGAGTTTTCAGGTTGACATAGTATCTAATAGTTTCCTTGAGTACAAAAACAGCTTCGGAGGTTCCTAAACGCTTCTTAAAACCAAACTGGTTAGGTTCCGTGGAGAGAAAGGGGCTGAGCACATTAAGCATTATGATTTCAAGAACTTTAGACATAGCCGTAGAAAGAGCAATAGGCCTATAGTTGGACGATGCAGACACGTCTCCAGTCTTATTCTTAAGAACAGGTACAAATATGGTTTTAGTTAGGTCGTTCGATATAAAACCATGACGTAACATTGTTGTAAAACAAATGCTAAGAAGAACGGAGACTCTTTTACCAGAATATATCAGGTGTTCAGGGCAAATTCCATCCCAGCCAGCAGATTTGCTACGCTTAAGGGATTTGATTGCATTTCCAACTTCCAGAGCAGATATTATAGGACACTCATCAGCGAGTAGATTAAATTCATCAGGTACATTATTAGAGGGATAAAAATTGCCAGAATTTTCAAAGTTGGTACCCCAGAGCTGGGCTATGTCACTTTCTCCTGAGATCCCATCGATAGTAGTGGCTATCGTAGACTTTTTCACAGCCATAGACGAGGTAGATTTCCAGAATGAAACAAAGTCTTTGTTACGGAATTTGGTAGCCAATGCATTGGCACGTAGCTGTTCCTCACGATTTCTGGTATTTCTGAGCGTAGTCTTAAATATAGACTTAAGGACACGCCGCTCCTCATTAATTGGACCATCAGGAGGACGTCCAGCAGCAACCCACTCCAAAAATGCAATATGCGCAGACCGGTATACATTAGAAACCTCTTCAATAATACGCATATATGCGTATTAGTTTTGCGAATGGTCAAGAATAGAGCTCAACTCTGCGAATTTCACAAATCCAATTATCGAATCTGTTTCGAAAATATTTACTGTGCGATTTTTCATTTACTATCTTGCTTGAAAAACAGACCATATGTACAGTATAATACTATTCTAGCGCAGGCTCTGTCACAGCGCCGGTGGGAATAGTATAATTATAATATATTATATTAATAAGACAACAAAATATGCAACACATATTACACATTTATTTTTATAACAACCATTTAAAATAGACATATCTATCTAAACACAATAATGGAAAGAAATTCAAAATATAACATTGGAAGACAAAATATTTATATAAAAGTAAATACATATAATATAACAAATTACATTTATTAGCGCTACTAACTATAATAATTAGAGGTCGGATCGTGGTTTTCATTTAACGGAGGCTCGCAAAAATTATAATTTCAAAAAACTCATTTTTAAAGTATATAACTATACCTAGACACTTTTACTAACAAGACTGTCATGTTAACGTTGTTAAAAACGCAAGAATTATAATTATTGAAAGTAAGTCACTTGGCCACCACAAAATCTGAAAAACGTTTTCGCTGTAACAATTCTTCTCTCCAAGGCCTTAAGGTCGTTCGAAAGAAAAAATTTAAAAAATTATTTAAATATTTTTTCGAACTACTTATTTTTTTAAAAAAAAAGTATTTTTAAATTCAAATTTTTGTGAACTCCGGTCAATGATTAGCACGATCCCACCGCTAGTAATAATACTGGTTATTTTTATTTATGGACATTTTTTTAATACCCTAGATTTTATATACAAAATATATTCATATAATTATGAGCATTTCTTTTGTTGTGTGAATTTTACTATTGAATGAATTTTACTCCGATTTGTAGAATAAATTTTACATTACGTACAGAACAGTGGGGTAAGTGTGTAAACTTGAGGGTAAGTGTGTTTTTGCTTATAACTTTTTGTATAACTGCAGAAAAATAATATTTTAGATACCCAATCTTTAAAAAGCTTAGGATTATGGTTTAAAAACTTCTCGAAAATCTTCTAAATACAAGCAAAAACGCATTTGCCCCACTTTTACCCTTGGTAATCAAAATTAAGGCCAAACTTCCCTGTTCATAGTACCCTCTAAAGAATGATGCATAAAAAATATAAAAAAGTATATTGTCCTTTTTTTACAATAATTGTAATGACATTTAATAATTTAAATTTATAGAAATTTAGCTGAATAGGTACCCATTATTTTATATTTCGTATAAAGGCGTTAACATATACATGCGGTTTGTATTTAATTTTCTAATGTTTAAAAAACTTAAAACTTTTTACCTACATTGATTTTCAATCAATGATCGATGGTGAACACGGCAGTGATTTCTACTACAAAATTTCTAGTAGAAATCACTGCCGTGTTCCCCATCGATCATTGATTAAAAATCAGCATAGAAAAAACTCTTAAAATTGAAAATTCCAAAAAGAAAATTTAATTAGCCTTAAATGATGTATCACACTAACCCCTGTCTATTTATAAAAATGTTCATCCATGCCCCCCTGCATACCTTGTGTCCCTAAACCTATCAAATATATATCAAAAAATTATTTGGGTTGTTTTATTTACGTGTTTTATATTTCAGATTGATTCCTAAGCGGTTTAAAAGTTAAAGGCGGCGGACTTTGGACACGTACTGTATAGCACATATTTATAACAGAAACAGGGCGAATTCAAAATTTAAATGTTTACTTTTTCTGCTTTTTTAATAGGTATATGCTTTTTGATATTTTTATATTGGCTGCAGTCCGTAGTCTAAATTTTACCACGTTTTCTAAGTCAATGTACAAAAAGTTTTGTAAAAGTCAACGAACTAACAACTCTTCTCTCTAGAATACGCATACCGTTAATATAAAGTATCGCATACATCTCAGGATTGAACAATAACAATTACCAGTAACTGTTATTGTTGTCTCTGTTAGAACAAAGCTGTGCGAGTAAGACAGACAAATGTATATGTTGGCTACGTTTTTTTCAGTTTTTACAAATGAAATGCCTATTCTAGAGAGAAGAGTTATTAGTTCGTTGGTAAAAGTATATATGGATTAAAGCTCGGGCTCGATCGTATTAAAAAGAATAATCAATGAGTACTAAATTTACCGCAAAAAAAAACAAATAAATAGGTGGCAGACTAACATCTCTACTCTAAATTTCTCTACTCCCTAACATCCCTACTCCATAACATCCCTACTCCACAACAACTCTACTACGTAACATCTCTACTCCATAACATCTCTACTCCGTAACAACTCTACTCCACACTATAGACACTCGATTAGCCACTTGTCTTAACTCAAAAGAATATTTGTCATGCTAAGTCACTGTCAAAAATGAATTCAGTTTATTAATTACTTACATATTAGTGCATGTTAAGAGTACGCGGTCATTGTTGCTTTTAGAATAATTCATTTATGATTGTTCTAGATTTACATTTAAAGATAAACGTTTTCTATAAAAAAAAATAAAATAATCTAGAAGAAAAAGAAGATTCTTTGTTCTTTGAACTGCTCATTTATTATTAAGTGGCTAATAAAGTGCATATAGTGTGGAGTAGAGTTGTTATGGAGTAGAGATGTTATGGAGTAGAGATGTTACGAAGTAGAGTTGTTGTGGAGTAGGGATGTTATGGAGTAGGGATGTTAGGGAGTAGAGAAATTTAGAGTAGAGATGTTAGTCTGCCAAATAGGTGGGTTTTTCATTTTAAAAATATATTATTTAGAAATATTTTAATTTAAACTTTACTGATTGGAAAACATCGCAATGTATTGCCAAGCCCAAATTCCTAAAAATGTATCATAGTTCTTTAAAACAATTATGTTTTCTGAATATTTATTATAAAGGTTAAGGATTCTTAGTGGGTAATAATATAAAGCTATAGCTTTATATATACAGAGCGGTCCAAAAGTCACCCCCCCCCTCTTAACTTTTGAACGAGTTTAGATATCGACTACAAATTTAGAACTCTTAAATAAGACAACTTAAACTATCTTTTAGCATATATTTGATACTTTTAGCTCTTAAAATGTGGGCAGGGGGGCATGGGGCCACATTTTTTTAAATTGTAAAGTGGGTCGTGTGATAAATCATTTTAAAGCTTATAAAATTCTCCATTTAACTGTTTATTTTTTATTTTTTTTAAAAGTTTAGTTTTGGGTTTAAAATAGGGTTGAAAATGGGTATTTTTGTCAAAATTTCTCTAAAAAATCCAAACAATTTTTTAAAAATGCCTAATTTCATAATGAAAAAAAATAAATTATACTTTTAAACTAATTTTAGTTGACATAAATAAAAATTAACAAAAAAAAAACTTAAAAATTTATTTTTTTAGCACAGAAAACTGAAAAATCAAAACCTTAAAAAACATGTTTAAAAATTTTAAAAATATATGGTTGTATGGAGAATTTTAAAGGCTTTAAAATGATGTATCACACGACCCCACTTTCCATTTAAAAAAATTTCCCCCCATGCCCCCCTGCTCACATTTTAAGTGATAAAAGTATCAAATATATGCTTAAAGATAGTTTAAGTTGTCTTATTTAAGAGTTCTAAATTTGAAGTCGATATCTCAACTCGTTCACAAGTTAAAAGGGGGGGAGTGACTTTTGGACTTTATATTTGTCTCTTAAATAAACTAATGAATAAAACATTTTAAAAAATATACTTTTTTGAGCAAAATGATCTAAATCTTTGAGTATTGAGAACTATTTAATTGAGCTAAACCTCAGAATCTAAAACAATGAAATGAAATAGTCTGATATTTGATTTTCATGCACACATCGTTTCCTAAGATTTTTCCTCCTAATCACATTTACTTACCTTATAATATATTACATTTTTGGTGTTATTATATTTTGTAGTCACATTTTAGATAAATATTAATAATTAATATGATAATAATTATAAATATGCTCTATAATTTATTTGAAGCGTATATATATTTACAGTATTATTAATTTAAGCCATTTCGCCTCAATGATTATTTATATAATATAAATATTATAAAAAATCTAAAACAGAAAATAAAATTAAAATGTTCTTATCGGGCGCACCTATTTCTAGATGCGCTGGTAAGGTATTGCGTTTAAAATAATTTAATATATAATGATGAAGTATTACGCGGTAACTTAACTTTGCCCTCTTTTCAATAAAAAAAGTTTCCAAATTAACCTCTCTATACGTTTTCAACAAAAACGCCTTTTCCAAATTAATTTCTCTACACCTTTTTATTGTTACAGGTGTCTTTGTTTCAATTACCTCGAAATGACATATTTTTACATTTGTCATAGTTTGATTGATAAAGCCAAATATTGCACAAATTCTTTCAAAAACTAATAATTTTCTTTAAAAACGGGATCAGATTAGATCCCGAAACGTTATAAGTTAACTTTTATTCAGTTTTTCGTTCTTTTTTAATTATTTTAACGATTTATCAAGAATTTCATTAAAAATTCTTTATTTAGGCAAAATTTTTAAACTTTGGTAAGGTATTGACTAATAATATTTTTTAGGTAAAGAAGATATAGCAGATAAGTATTATTTTAAACGCAATAGCTTAGCAGAGTATCTAGAAATAGGTGCGCCTGATAAGAACATTTAAATTTTGTTTTCTGTTTTAGATTTTTTATCGATATAAATAATCATTGAGGCGAAATGGCTCAAATTAATAATACAGTAAATTATAAATATGCCTTGAAAATAATAAAACACACGATCGTGTCCATATTTTACGCACTTGGCTTAAGCCTCGTACTAAATATTTCCTCAGGCTACGAAAACGAGGCGTAAACCGCTGAAAAAAATTGTACATCTAAAACCCTTAAAGGAATTTTCTTTAAGGGGGTAATTCTTTAAGGTTTCCTCGAGATTTCCTTTATGATTAGCATGATTTCCTTTAAAATTACTTTAAAAACTTTAAAATTAGCTAAAAAGAGGTCCCACTCTAATATTTCCTCCAATTTGTAAACCGGTTTACCCCTGGTACGAAAAGCTCTACTTTTCTCTTAAGTAATGTACACTATTTTTCCTACGAGAAGTAAAACCCGTAATTGGAGGAAAAACAAACTATTTTTCGAGCTATTTTTGCGTATTTCAAAAAAATCTAAAAAATTACTTAATTTTAAATTTTCTTCTATCTAAATTGTGACTAAGTTTATAAATTTTACCCATTTAAATGTAGATATACATTAAAATTCAAGAATTCTGAACAATCAGATAACACCAATATAATCGGATCGGATTCTTATTTGAAAAACAAATTTTCACCAGTTTAAAATTTAATTTTTTGGCATGTTTTATAGGAATTTTTATTCAGACTAAATTATGTAAATACTAAACGATTTTAAATTTTCAAAACCTTGTAAAATTCTTATTAATAACAAAATGTTGTTAAAAAAAGTGTAGCAATTTACATAGAAAGAGTGTATAAGCACTAAAATGTCCTTTTTTTCTAATTTTCTATTTTTTATAATTATAAACGTCCTTGCTAAATCTATTTGTGGCAATTTTAATTTAAAGCAAATTAAGATATTTCTTATTAACCCTATATTGCATAGTGTTACTTTCAAGTAACGCCGGACTTAGAGCCTTGTAATTTTTAAACTAATCAAAAATTAAAACATTTTTTTGCATAGACTTGATTAACTGTATCTTTTTGAGTTTAATGATAAAAAAAATAATTTGGGCTTTTTAAATGCCTTACAAACATTGGTTTATAAAGTCATGTTGTGGTTAACCTCTAACTCGGCAAATAAAGTGGATCACTAAAAAAATTTATTTATCCAATACATACAGATAATGAGACAATTGCCAGCTTTATTTTAAATAAATAAACTCAATAATAACCCCCGCGTGGCTTTTACTTTATTGAGTGGATAATTATTTATTTTACCCACTCAACTGTCACTTGCCAAATTAGTTTCTTGTAAATGTCATTAAAATTTTTAATAAAAATATGAATTCCTAAGCTATTTATTGGATAAAACCTTGTATGGCACTCATGGGTAAACCGATATTGCCCTCTCGAAAATTAACCTGCTTGGCTGACGCCTCGCAGGTTAATTTTCTCATGGGCAATATCTTACTTTACCCACTAGTACCATAAATAACTATTTTTTAATCACTATATTTTAAAGACCGATAGCCCGTTTGGAATGGTTTTTTTTCTTTTACCTGAAACCATGGTAGGTATTTTGGATTTATTTTGTAATAATAAAAATAAAAAAATATTAATTATTTATACAGGGTGCACCGAAATAAGCGCGAGTATGTTTTCTTAGGTAACGTTGGCGCATGTCCCGTTTTTGAATCAATTATTTTTGTTTTGTTTTTTATGTTTACTGTTACTAAAGTGAAATGTTTTCAAAGTTGTTGTATTTTTATTTCATATATTTCATAATTCGTGCAATATAGGGTTAACGGATGAAGCTTTTTTGAAAACAAAGTTTATAATTTAGTTGTCTTATAATTTCTTTACAAAGAAACAAGGTTTGTCTTTTTGAAATCTGTGCAATGTTCTTTTTATTAATCTTCAAAAGCCTATTTCGAGCTATATTTCATCAAATACCAATCGATTTCTCAAAATTTTGAAAATATAAATCCGTAAGTCTCAGACGTCCCCTCGGACGTCCTTTAACCGTCCGCTAAACTGGGTGTAACCCAGCCATACTTATCATGAGTTTTAACCAGCGACCTAAAGCTTTCTTCAGCAGATCTTCTAGTGAACACTTTTTGGCCTTTGTTTTTCTTCTGAATCCTTCCCTGGCCTTTAACCACACTAGCAGCGAACTGCATTATAACTGCCTCCACGGTATATGCACTAGCCCATCCTCTAGGAGTCAGTAACTCCATGCAGATGGCTCCACCTTCCATGACGAACCCCTTTTCGATCCGAGGCGCTATTACCCGCATGAATGGAGGAGCAAACGGGAAATTATCAGGAAACACTAGGTGTAACAATATGTGGTGGACTCCTAGTTCTTTCATGTCTTTCACTAAATCGCTGTCCGAGTCTATTTTTAGAATCTTGACATGCCATTCGAAGAGATTATCATCAACCAACTCTACTGTGAAAACAGGATCGGGTTTACTGTTTTGTAGTCTTTGTAAATCACGAAACTCCTTCATCAAACGTCTCGCACGAACTGTTTTGTTTGAGGGAGTATCTTCCTTTTTTGAGCTGAATCCAGGGCTGCCCTGGGGAGCGGGAGAAACAGAATCTCTACATCGAAGAAGACGTCTGGCTGGAGAACCCGAGGCAGTGGGTTTGCTTGGACCTTCTGCTTCTGTTTTAGGGGATTTGAAGAGTTTTCGGAATAATCCGCTTACCTTGTCTTTTGAGCGACCGTTCATTTTTTTTGTGCTATCTGTTTCCTTTACTTGAGCGCTTTTTTTGTTGCTATAGTTTTTGGATCACAATGAAATTCTGTTTGAGCCTGGAAATATAAATTAATTTTTAGAATACGACCTACACTTCATCTGCATTTATTTATTTATTTATTTATTTATTTATTTATGTACAATTTACTACAGAGTCATGGACAGCCCCAAATAAGCTTTTGGCTTGTGCTAGGGGCTCTCCATTAATTTTTTTATAAATATTCCAAATCGTATGTGTTCAGTTTACAATAATTTCATCTCCAAATTTAAAATTTTCGCTTTCCTCCATTGCTACACATAGCTCGTTCCTTGTATCTCATTCTGGAACTCCATTTCCCAATATTTTAAAAATATTTACAGTAAATTTTGTATTTATAAATTATTTAAAAAAATACTGACACTGACTTTTAAAAAGTCTGGATAAAATATATTTATCCAATACATACAGACAATAAGACAATTACAAGCTTTATTTTAAATAGATAAACTCAATAATAGCCCCCGTGTGGCTTTTACATTATTGAGTGGATAATTATTTATTTTACCCACTCAACTGTGACTTGTCAAATTATTTTCTTTTAAATGTCATTAAAATTTTTAATAAAAATATGAATTCCTAAGCTATTTATTGGATAAAACCTTGTATGGCACTCATGGGTAAACCGATATTGCCCTCTCGAAAATTAACCTGCTTGGGCAATATCTTACTTTACCCACTAGTACCATAAATAACTATTAGGTTTTTCTTTAACTCTTGGTCTTCTGTTTTTGATTTTTTTGGCTTTTTCCAAAAAAAAAACCAACAAGAGCAAAAACAAACCAAGAACCACGAAACGAAGTCCATATAAAGTGACCATAATTTAGAGCCCCTAAACGTACTTACTTTAATTAAGGAAGCATAAAATGGCACTCACTGCAGTGATAGCTTGTGAAATAAATTTTGTACAAAAGTCTAAAATTAGGATTAATGATCTTTCTATGAAAGGTTTAATTATTGTAATTAGCTTAATTGAGGAAACAAATGAATAAAGGACAAAATCTGTTAATTTTAAGATATATCTAATTTCAAATCCCTTTTCGGAAAATGATTTTTTATACAAAGTATACTTAAAGATATCCACCAAATGTCCAATTTTCCACAGGCGTTTGATATAAAATCCAATACATACAGGTAATAAGACAATTACCAGCTTTATTTTAAATAGATAAACTCAATAATAACCCCCGCGTGGCTTTTACTTTATTGAGTGGATATCTATTTATTTTACCTACTCAACTGTCACTTGTCAAATTATTTTCTTGTAAATGTCATTAAAATTTTTAATAAAAATATGCATTCCTAAGCTATTTATTGGATAAAACCTTGTATGGCACTCATGGGTAAACCGATATTGCCCTCTCGAAAATTAACCTGCTTGACTGACGCCTCGCAGGTTAATTTTCTCATGGGCAATATCTTACTTTACCCACTAGTACCATAAATAACTATTATTAAAATATTAACATTTTTAATCCTGTTTTCGTATAGTGAAAATATAAAAACAAATTGTACTGTCTTGAAAATATTTATATCGATGGCCTAGCGTACAAATGTGCTAAGTAAGGCCATCCGATACTTAGCACATTTGTACGTTAGGCCATCGATATGCTTTATGCACATCACGTTTTCATGAATTTCAATCATTTATAATGCACAAACAAGAAAACAATGTTGGACATTATAAAGGCCTGAGAAATATTAATTTAAAAAAATATTAAATACTTATATAAGTTTTATGGATATTTAAGGGCATATCCACAGGCTCCCATAACAACATAGTACATAACAATGCGATGCCGTGATTGGCTTGATGTGCAGCCATGTATCTTGTAAGCCAATCACGGCATCGCATTCTTATGTTTTAAGTTCTTATGCAAGCTTCTTCTTAAAAAAGTACTAAAAGTACAAAATATATTTGGAATGATATTATTACAGTAACAATGATACAAGGACGAAAAATACTGTTTTCAGGGCAATTGGCAGTCGAGTTCGGATAGCAATATTTTCCTAGGATCCAATAAAAACACAAAAAAAAAAATGTTATATTTTTCTACAGAACCCGCTCGAGCTGTCCAAAAGTCACCCCCTCTTAATTTTTGAACAAGTTAAGATATCGACTTTAAATTTAAATAAATACATAAATAAGACAACTAAATCCCCATATAGCACCGGTCGTCCAATGGACGTCCATTTTAGATCCCTTAAAAAGTCCACGGACTAATAATGGATGTACTGTGTACGTTCATATATTTACATCCTTGTACGACTATTAGTGGACGTCAGTGTCCATTTTACGCCCATAATTCTAGCTCTCTACGTTTATTCTAAGTGGGTGAAACAGAGATAGGGTAAACTTAATCTTATACGCGTGTGATGGGAAGATAAGGGGTGATGTAAAATTTATTTTAAAATTTGATTATCACTGGATGAGTATGTAACCTAGTTTTAGTTTTAAATTATCTAGTGGGTAATAAATGGATTTTTTAAATTTTAGGGGTGGGGGATTGGGGGGTAAGTTTTATATAAAATTGTATTGTCAGACGAGCATATGTACCAAATTTTAGCTTACTAAGTATATTCTTAGAGGTCGAAAAAGCCTTTGGCAGATTTGCCCTAATCAAACAAACAACAACAAACATTGCAAGTTAAATAACAGTTTTTTACAGTCGCAAAAACCAGTTAAGTTAGCAAAAAAGCAAGTCCTATGGATGCTGGATGGATGGTTTGAACGGACACCTTATGGATGTCCACAGTTGTGTCATCTGGACTCTGAAAAGTCCATAGAGAAATAATGGGCATCCTATGGACATCATAGTATCACTTTGTGCTATCTGGGTCTAGCTTTTTGGATGTTTTTTAAATAGAAAGGGTATCGTGTGATGCATCATTTTTAGGCTTATCAATTTCTTTATTTGAGCACATATATTTTTATTTTCTTTTCCGGCAAAAAAAATTAAAAAAAAATATATTTTGAAAAAGTTTTTCTTTTTTTTTGTTGAGTTTAACCCCATAACTTTTTTGTTTTTAAGGGTATTTTTTTTAAACAATAGGGAGATTCCCCTCATAGCACTTGATTTTTCCTGAAAATTTCAAGTCGATCGATAATTATCGTGTCCTCTAAAAACGTGACATCAGACGGACGGACATTTAAAGTTTCTTATTTTTTCATGAAACAAATCCAAAAACTTTTTGTCTGGGAAATTAAAAACTACCGTATAACACTATTCTATCGCGCAATAATAAATAAATGCCAGAAAAAAATATTACTTTAAGAAATGTTGGGCGAACATTGTTGGCCTTAAGTTTTTAGGTAACTTTAATTTTAAAAAGTTACAGGAGAATAATATATACAGTGCGGTCCAAAAGTCACCCCCCCCCCTTTTAACTTTTGAACGAGTTGAGATATCGACTTCAAATTTAGAACTCTTAAATAAGACAACTTAAACCATCTTTTATAATATAATTGATATTTTCAGCTCTTAAAATGTGGGCAGGGGGGCATGGGGGGATATTTTTTTAAATGAAAAGGGGGTCGTGTGACACATGATTTTAAAGCTTATAAAATTCTCTATTTAAACTAACATTTTTGAATTTTTTAAAAAAATTTTTTAAGGTTTTGATTTTTCAATTTTTTGTGCTAAAACATTCGATTTTTTTTTATAAATTTTTATTTGTGTCAACTAAAATTAGTTTAAAAGTATAAGTAACATTTTTTTATGATGAAATTAGGCATTTTTAAAAAATTATTTATTTTTTTTAGAGGAATTTTGACATTAATACCCATTTTCAACCCCATTTTAAACCCAATTTTTTTTTTAATTTAAAAATATGGAGTTAAATGGAGAATTCTATAAGCTTTAAAATGATGTATTACACGACCCCCCTTTCCATTTAAAAATATGTGCCCCCATGCCCCCCTGCCCACATTTTAAGAGCTGAAAGTATTAAATATACGCTAAAAGATAGTTTAAGTTGTCTTATTTAAAATTTCCAAATTTGAAGTCGATATCTCAACTGGTTCAAAAGTTAAGAGGGGGGGTGACTTTTGGACCGCTCTGTATTTTTAAAAACTTGAACAAAAAAAGGACAAAAAAAAACTTATATTTAAACTTTTAAAGTCCACATAAATGTAAAAGGAAACACGTGATAATTCACTTCTTTACTTTTGTATACATAAAGTTCAAGAAACTGAGTAAAATGTTCAATTTAAAATATGAATCTTTTAACGTAGATTAAGGGGTTTTTCTACCTTAGAAATTATAAAAATAATCATTTTTTTTATATAGAAAGAAACTACATGAAACGTTGCAAGCGCCCTGTCAAAACATCGGCACTATTGGGAAAACTAATAACATGCTCTTAGAACAGGGTAGCATAACCTTTTACTGCTTTAAATGCCAATATCTCGAAAACAATGCGTTTTAGGAAAACGTTGTTTATAACATTTTTTGGCCAATATAAAATTATCTTTTATATAAGTGCTAAATTAACCAAATACAATAATAATTGCCTTAATTATAAACAAAAAACGCTAAAAATAGGAGTTTTACCCTATTTTTACCCCCTTACCCCCAATCGTTTACCCCCAAAATCTAATCAGTTCTTCGGAATACGATAAGAAACAATATGCAAAAAACCGCAAGTCGATATGTCATGTAGAAATGGAGTTAGAGAGTTTACACCCAGACAGACAGACAGACAGACACAGACAGACAGACAGACAGACGCACGCAATTTTTTTTTTTACTGATTTCGACAGAATGGTCTAAAACGTCGAGAAATGTGAAAAAAATGTGGTCAAAGATTTTGACTTTTCGGCGAAGATTTCAATACATCGGCACTCTTAGTAGCACTAAGTGCCGATGTAAAAGGTATTGGAAGTTTTGTAGGTATGTTTACTTATATTCAAAGAATACAAATAAATTAAAAACTTGTAAAGACCTCAAATATTTATAAAATTGGTTGAGTTGTGGGATATAGGCCAAAAAGAAAACAACGCCAAAAACTTTGTTAACTAAACCGACAGTTTCATTTATTCTTTGTAAACATCCTCAGGGTTGATTAAAGCGTAAAAGGCATTTTAGTCATAGCCTTTTTGAATGGTAACATATAGTCAAATATAGACCAGATAAGAACAGAAAGAAAAATATAAACAAACATTTCAAAAAACGCCACTCACTACGGTAAAAACTGATTTTTGTTGTTTTCTTTTGGTAATTTTTTTTATCGGAGATTCCGTTCATAAGTAACAGGTCTAAAGACAGACAGACCTACATTTTTTCAACACAGGCGTCTTTTATGTCTTCTCGATATTTCACGGCATTCTAAACCCAAAAATGCAAAAAAAGATGTTTCGGTCAATTTTAAAAAGGGGTGCACCAGTAAAAACATTGTCCTAGGTAAGTATTATCCTAGGTGAGTTCATTACCATGCAGTTTTTACAAACAACACAAGTTGAAATTTAACAACGTTAAGCCCTTATTTTTGGGACAACTCACGATAATTCAAGTTTACAAAAACACAAAAAAATAAATCAATAATGCGTGAATTTTTTACTTACGTCAGTGGGCGTACTATAAACTACAAAAGTCTGTGCTTACAATTTTTTTATCGTATTTAATATAAAATACATTTAATTCAAGTATGATATTAAAAAAAAAGTTTGATTAGGGCGTATTTGAATTGGTCATTCCAGAAACAACACAGTCGGGTCAAACGCAACTATGTTCAACTTGTTGTTTCCAAATATATTTGTAGAAATTTTATTTGTGGATCTGATTAATGAATTTTACTACTATTTACTTTTTATAATTTTAAATTATATTAATTTTATAAAAAATACACTTATAATTAACAGCTAAAAATCTGAAATAAAAATACTATCCACTATATGGTACATACTGCTTTTCCACTTTACCCGGCAGAATAAAAATCTCTTTTTTAAACAAAATTAACGTTTCATATTTTTATGATAAACAATAAAACCAACAAACTATAAAAAAAACTTTATCAACAATACTATAACCGAAACATAAACAAGCATATTGAACTTTGTTGCAACTTACATGTAAATAGTCGCGATTCCATTGATGAATTTTGGATAAGACTATCTAGTAGTCTTGGTCTGACCCCCGATAACCACTGATGATGCAAAGACAACTTGATTTCGCGCAGTAAAGTCTGTCCGATCGATGCCGGCGCCCCGGCAGCGTCTAATATGGCGGAAAACGACGTCCGCGCTTAACTTTTAGTCACTTGTCTCTATTGTTTACACAACGGTCCGGGAAAAGTACGATTACGTCTGCACTAATTGCATTGTGTTATGCAATATTAACCCAAACCCATGACAGTAAGTTATTGAACTTTTTATTTAATATCTTTAGAATGTTGAACTAATGTCCAGTATTAACCTACAGCTAAAACATATCTAGCGGATATCGCTGAATTTTGGCATTTCACTAGAGTTTCCATGGTAATTATCTAATGGTTAATTTTATCTGCGTGTTGGTAAACCGGCCGTTAAACACTTACAATTAAGCGTT
The DNA here is from genome assembly GCA_958510825.1 of Brachypterus glaber. Taxonomy (NCBI): domain Eukaryota; kingdom Metazoa; phylum Arthropoda; class Insecta; order Coleoptera; family Kateretidae; genus Brachypterus; species Brachypterus glaber. The sequence goes on from OY294046.1 coordinate 74,243,859, forward strand.
TGCTTCAACTCTTCATATCTCATAACAAAATTTGTAATCTTTAATTGAAATCGTTTAAAAGATATTCAGTAAAATGTTCAATAATTGTTAACGTACTGACATTTCATAATGGGTGTTGACATGTTATTGCAAAACACAGTATTATGCCTCTTTTTTTCATATACTGTAGGTCAATTATTGTATTTGTATTATTATACAAGACTGATTTTTTTCTGGAACACTAAACTCCGAGTAAAGATCATAAAAAGAAAAAGAACCATTTTGGTCCAGAAATACCCCAGCCTTACTACTAAGGACTTTGAAAATTTAACTGTTGGACTATGTTCATAATCTGTTTGTATAGGGGAAGAATTCGATAATAGTATATTAAAGTACTAGTTTCATAACATACGTTTTTAGCGCACGAGTACAAGTTTAGAAAACGAGCTGCTTGCGGCAAGTTTTCTAAAGTACTAGTGTGCTAAAAACGTGTTATGAAACGAGTGCTTTATACAATTTTTTCTATTTTGCTCTAAAATTAAAAAAAAACTTACATTTAAATTGATGACTGATTTAGGGATTTTTGTTTTGGATTGGCATTACAGTTTACACCATGTTTAAAATTCTAAGAAGAAATGATATTTTGATATATTTTATAGTCATCTCTTCTCTTTTTTACTGCAATTAACCAAGCCACAATTTTAACATGGTAAAAATAACCTAAACACAAAATTTTGTATAAAATTCAACTTTAAAGCGACATTGACATTTGCACGGAAAACGTTAAGCGATAGGCCAGGTCTGTTGCCAACCCAAAAGAACAAAAAGTACAGACCTCTTATGGGCCTATAAGAACACGCAAAATGCGTGTGATTATGAGCTTATAAAAGTCGCAAAATAAAAAAAGTTCAAAAATGATAATTTCAACATATTTATATCGTTGAAAAGAGAAATTATCGAGAAGTTTATTTACTTTTGGCTTCGCTTGACTGTTTTGGTCAAAGTTTTCATAAGTTAATTAAGGTTTAAAAAAAAATTGTCGAAAATTTGAATGTTTTTTTTTGCAAAAGAGGCAACTTTTAAATTTTTATTTAAAAATAAAATCAATATGCAGAAAATATTTACAATTGCAAAAAGTCCTCAAAACTATATTTTAATGATTGTAAGTTTATGAACTTTTATTGATTATGAACGATTAGAAAAAAAATCATGCTTATTCTCAACGCATAAGTAAATAATTTCTACAGACCGATTTTCGTTTTAGGTAAAAATTAAAAAGTTGTGGGTTAACCCATCGGAGGACAAAGCCAATTTGTAGAAAATTATTTTTTTTTTACAATTTATGGACTATTATTTTTTTTGTATGTTTTACGGTTTGGCCAAAATTTAAAGAGTGTGCGTGACCAACATTTTTGACATTTTTGCAGTCCCCGGTCTACATTTGAGTGAAACTATTGTTCATTTGTTACTCTCAGGCTTTAACATGAAACCACATTTCAGCTACCCCTAATTATGTTGATGATAAAAACTAATTTTACTGCTCCACTGTAAATTTCAGCGACTTTTTTCATGTGGGTTTCAACCAATAAAAAAACAAGACAACCATAAAGTCGGGGGATTTTTGTCATCGAAAACACCATACAAAATCGAAAACACCATTTAATTTTTTGAAATCATAACAGCTTAATAATGTAATAATATGACAAAATTCAATCAAATCAACTAAAGCAAAATTAAGGTAATTTTCATGCCTTAGCTTATTCTCTTCACTATTTAATTTTTTCATGATATTTTTAATTTTACATCGGCGCTTAGTGCTACTAAGAGTGCCGATGAATTGAAATCTTCGCCGGAAAGTCAAAATCTTTGACCACGTTTTTTTTTCACCTTTCTTCTTTTTCTTTCTAAAAAAATTGCTTTCGTCTGTCTGTCTGTCTGGGTGTAAACTCTCTAACTCCATTTCTACATGAGATATCGACTTGCGGTTTTTTGCATATTGTTTCTTATCGTATTCCGAAGAGGGTAAAACTCCTATTTTTAGCGTTTTTTTGTTTATAATTAAGACAATTATTATTGTATTTGGTTAATTTAGCACTTATATAAAATATAATTTTAAATTGGTCAAAAAATGTTATAAACAACGTTTTTCTAAAACGCATTGTTTTCGAGATATTGGCGTTTAAAAGGTTTTTTTAGCACATCTCACACATTTATAACCCGATTTCAAAAAATTATATTTTAAATAAAAGCTCTTTTTAAGCCCTATAAAAAATGTTTTATACAGTTTTTTGCTGGAATATAATGTTTTAAAGAAACAGAATTTAAAATCAAACAAAACACCGAGTTTGAAATTTGCAATCTAGATGGCTCTAGTGTACAATGTTTTGACAGGGTGCTTGCAACGTTTCATCTAGTTTAATTCTTAATTTTTTTGTAAGATTGTAATGTAGTTCTTTGGCATAATAGGTTTTCCTCTGACCTCTGATTCATTAAATAAATAAATAAAAATTTTATATTAGGGAGGATTGGTGTAGTGGACTACCGCGTCGTACTTGGCGAGTTTACTACGGCGCCGATTTGCCTTTTTCAGTTAATTAATAATTGAAATTTGGCGAAGGCGTAAGTGAAGCGGACACTCCCTAGATATATTGGTTCGAAAGTCAATTAAAGCCGGTGGTTCCCTCTACTACTAGCCCACACAAGTCCTGGACTTAGGGGATGCTTAATTAAGTAGAATAGTACGAGGTTAAACAAAATGTAATGTAAAATATTAATAAAATTTAACGAATTTTGATTTTTTTATTCCTAAAATTAGAAATGTTAAACACGAATTCATTCTGTCAAAACAAATTAACATCAAATTAATTATTATTAATTAATTAGTTATTTACATTACTTTTAAAGATTTAAATTATTAAAATATTGTTTCAAAAAAAAAGTCCTGTAAATACACCTTCAGACTGCGCATATTTTCGATACATCTGGGTATCTATTCTCGGGCTCGAGAGAACGTGAACAATTTTCGTAGGAAGGGAATTGATCACATCATATCAAAGTTCCCCAAAGTTAAAAAATGCTATTCTTGAACAGTAGTGAGCGTGATGGGATCTCTGCAGCCGGCTGCAGCGTTGCCAAGTATTTTAGCGGATTTTAACCAATCAGATTATGTGACACGAATTTGCGTGCGCAGGCTGTCTTTATTTTTATTGTTTGTAAGCAAGTTGCTATGGTTTGAATATTTTTTATAATTAATATTCAAAAATTAAAGTGTTAGAAATGACTGAAAATGAAAATAAAAACAGAAAAAGATCTGCGCCCACCAGCAGTCAACAAAAAAAATTGTTTTAAATTTTATTCAGGACCACCCTCTTGTTATTAGTGGGCTGTTTAGTCCTGAATTCACTACATTTTTTTTGTTAGAAAGTTGGAAAGGGTCGGTCCTAGCCAACACTTCCCGTTCTTAGTTCTCCATTTGGTCTTCCGCATCTTGCAGATCTCCCAAAAGGGCAACAGCCCCCACAATTTCCAAATCGTCCATCGTTATGTTATTATTATTATTATAATATGTATAATAATTTCTAAATATAAAAAAGCTTCTTTCATTAACTATTATAAAATAAAACGGTATTGAAAATAATAACACAAAACCAAAGCCAAAATAGGGTTATATTTAAATGCGCGCGACTAACTTATATGTCAAAATATCCGTGAATGCTCGCTTCTCAGGCTCCCGAGTAGTAGAAGTAAATTTCCTCGATTTTCGTGCGAAGTGAAGTTCAAGAATAAGTAGTTTTGCGTTTTGAGAGAAAGAATATGCAACCCACACTACCTTTCTCCCGGGAATGCGTTCTCTCGAGCCCGAGAATACATACCCTGAAATGTTCACTTCGTGAAAATTTCGGATATATCGAAAAAGCACCTCTCTGTCGTTGTATTGCATACGAATACATCTTCATTTCTCGATCTACTTCTGTAGTAAGTAGGTTCTGTATTAATATAAATGTTATTGACACTGGCCGAGCATGATAATATTAAATCAACAGTATATTTGATTAATTTCTTTTGTTTTTATCGTACTCGAGACAGCTTTCTTTGTGCATTGTAGATACCGAGTGTGCCATAAAAACTTTTCACAAAAAAAATGAACCGACTTCTAAAAAATTTAAAAAAAGTTGTTTCCAATTTCACCATTTCCTAAATTAAATAATAAAAATTATTTTTGTTGTCAAACTGTTTGCTATGAAATTGGCACCGACTTATTTTTTATTTTTTACTTTTTAGAGAAGTCGGTTCATTTTTTTTTGTTAAAAGTTTTTTTTTTTACAGTACCTAAGCTAAATTATAGTAGTCCTTCCATCTTGGCAAGCTGCTGACGTCACAACGCACTAAGATAAATTTCTAAAAAATGAATTTAGTAATATTTTTATTTCAGCGCCCAATAGTCCAACCAACCTTATTTTAAACGAAATGCTAAAGAAAATCTTTGTTAAACTTAAGCGTTAAGCAATAATCAAATAACGCCTTATGGTATAATTACAAATTTTATCATTTTCTCTTGGTATTTTAGTATTAACGTTCCACAGAATCAAGTTTAGCGGCATTTAAAAGATTTTTAGCCTGCCGTAGTATTTAAGTGAACCCTTAATCAAGTTATCCGGCTTATCCGAGTTATACGATATTTCTCTAAAAATTTGGTTGTTATTAGAACCAAATTAAGCCGGTTTTAAGTGAAATTGCGTTAAAACGATTAGATTTATCTTGATTATCCGGCTTATCCGGCATTACCCGAGCGTCAAATTAAAACGAACCACCTCATGAATACCCTCTTTAAGTTGCAAAAATTTTTATCCAATTCGTTCATCAGTTCCAAAGTTATGCGCGATCAAACATTAAAAAAAAACGAAGTCGCATTGATATCATAAAAATTATTGTTTTTGTTTACGTTTCTCAACGTTTTATATCCAAAAAATATGATTTCTTTCAAAAAAATTTTTTTCTGTCTGTCGGTCTGTGGGTCCGGGAAATTTAAGAACGCTTCGAGCTAAATACTTCAAATTTGGACTATGGGTTGATTATAATCATAATTATATTATTATCATAATCATAATTGGATAATTATCCAAAGTTCTAGGCTGGGATTGTTTTTTTTGAAAAAAAATAACATTTTTTTAATTTTTTTTTTCGTTTTACGAAACACATTAAAAAAACACATTTTTCTGTAATATGAAACATAAAAACATAATTATCCTATTATAATACACTGTAAAAAAAATGTGTTAATTTACATGTTAAATCAGATAATATATTGCCAAGCAGGTGCACGTAAAATTTACGAGATTTAACTTGTAATTTTACTATTTTTTAGGAATATTATGATACATGTACATGTACGTAATATTCCTAAAAAATTGTAAAATTACAAGTTAAATCTCGTAAATTTTATGTGCACCTGCTTGACAACATATTATTTCTGATTTAGCATGTAAATTTACACATTTTTTTTTGTATTGTAGGTACAAGTATAGAAATTTATTCATAACACAATTTTAATGGTAATTAAAGTAATGAGCACTTACGTCGGTATTTTGCAGTAATTTTTCCTTTTCCATTTTTTTTTTTTTTTCGTTTCTGATCTTTAAATACATTTTATTTCTTTCTCTGTTCATCCATCCGGCGTCAGATTTTTATTTCGTGTTCCATATTCTATCCTGTTGTAAAAATTTCTAAAAAAAAAAGAAAAACCGACACATTTAAAATGCGTTTTCAAAGCGAATACAGGTTGCCTGTGAGCACACGCAATTATAAACCTTTACGAACAAAACAAAAGACATATACAAAAGGAGAAAGGCACCACCCCAACCCATTAATAGTATATTAAAGTACTAGTTTCATAACATACGTTTTTAGCCCACGAGTACAAGTTTAGAAAACGAGTCGCATGCAGCGAGTTTTCTAAAGTACTAGTGCGCTAAAAACGTGTTATGAAACGAGTGCTTTATACATTTTTTTCTATTTTGATATAAAATTTAAAAAAACTTACATTTAAATTGATGACTGATTTTGGGATTTTTGTTTTGGGTTGGCATTGCAGTTTACACCATATTTAAAATTCTAAGAACAAATGATATTTTGATATATTTTATAGTCGTCTCTTCTCTTTTTCACTGCAATTAACCAAGCCACAATTTTAACACGGTGAAAAATAACCTAAACACAAAATTTTGTAGAAAATTAAACTTTAAAGCGACATTCAGGCCTATTCACATGTACCATTGAGATTGAGATTTGTGGCAATATTGACGAAAATTGCAAGGTCATTTACGTCAACTGTATTAAAACTGCATGGGATTGTAATTTTTGTCAATATTGAATAGATTTCAATGGTACATGTGAATAGACCTGATTGACATTTGCACGGAAAACGTCAAGCGATAGGCCTTTGTCTGTTGCAACACAAAGGAAAAAAAGTACAGACCTCTTATGGGCTTATAAGAACACGCAAAATGCGTGAGATCATGAGCTTGAAAAAATATATAAAAAAAAGTTCTCAGCCAGTAATAAAAGGGCCCTTACTAAAGTAGTCTCATACTGCGCCCCTCCCCCCTATTCTCTATTTAAACTAAACATGTTTAGCATGCATTATTCTTATCAAAATAATATTATAATTTAGAGATAAAGTTTTTTTATCTGTCTGTGTATTTTAATTATTCGAAAATACACTGGTTGTATATTTTATTTCTGCATGAAATAAACTTGTGTTAAAGTGTTTCTTTATTTTCTCTGATTCTCTACAATGTATATTTTCAAGTGTCAGGGGATTAGATTTAAGAAATAAAACCTTCCAACTGAAACTGTGTGGGTGTTAATAAATTGCAAAGAAACTGACCTCCAAAAGGTCACCTTTTTAGATTTCAAGTTTCGGATTATACCTAAATAAGGTTAACGATCCTTTAAGAAAACTCACTGCCTTTATAATAGTATATTAAAGTACTAGTTTCATAACATACGTTTTTAGCCCACGAGTACAAGTTTAGAAAACGAGCCGCTTGCGGCGAGTTTTCTAAAGTACTAGTGCTCTAAAAACGTGTTATGAAACAAGTGCTTATACAATTTTTTCTATTTTGCTCTAAAATTTAAAAAACTTACATTTAAATTGATGACTGATTTAGGGATTTTTGTTTTGGGTTGGCATTACAGTTAACACTATGTTTAAAATTCTAAGAACAAATGATATTTTGATATATTTTACAGTCATCTCTTCTTTTTTCACTGCAATTAACGAGTCCACAATTTTAACACGGTAAAAAATAACCCAAACACAAAATTTTGTAAAAAATTGAACTTTAAATCGACATTGACATTTGCACGCAAAACGTCAAGAGATAGGCTTTTGTATGTTGCCAACCCAACAGAAAAAAAAGTAGAGACTTCTTATAGGCCTATAAGAACACGCAAAATGCGTGTGATTATGAGCTTATAAGAGTCGCAAAATAGAAAAATTATAATTGTATTTATTTAACCGTTTTTAAATTAGGTTTTCTTTCTGTTTGTTTTTATTTTAGTTTTTTTAATCTTTTATAAACAAATGTTGGATAAAAAAAAAACAACATTTTAACTCTTTCTAAAAGCAAACAATAAAAGTTCAAATATAATATATATTTTTTCTTCTATACACAAATATAAAAATTACAATCTTTATGACTAAAATAATTAAAATTAGAAAATTGATGATTTAAAGTTTTACAAGCGATAAAATAAAAATTAAATATAAAATTTAAAAAATTATTAAGTAACTTTAAAAATAATTTGGTATAGCATCTAGCATGGGTTTTTTAAGCAAAAGCACTAAGATTGCCAAAAACTACATAACTTGTAAATGGTGAAGGGTTAAGATAAAAAAAGCTTGCTTCTGCGAACTAGATAATATAATAACTTGTTACTATGGTCTGTAAATTAAAAATCGCAAAGTGAATATTTTCAAAACAGATTCGAATATTGGATGTGCGAATATACTGCGTAGTTTATTTTATAAAACATGACTATATTCTATACACAAACATATACTATTCAAACCTGTTGTAAAAATACTTACTGGGCGATTTTTAATTTACTCTCTTGCTTGATGAAACAGACCATAATAAGTTACTCTCATTCCCTATTTGAAGTGAATTGAAAAAAAATTGAATTGAAATATATCCAAAGACAGACCATAATAATTTACTCTCATTCCCTATTTGAAGTGAATTGAAAAAAAATTGAATTGAAATATATCCAAAGACAGACCATAATAAGTTACTCTCATTCCCTATTTGAAGTGAATTGAAAAAAAATTGAATTGAAATATATCCAAAGGTGTCTCCACCTTTATTTGCTATAACTTTTTAACAAACTGAAGTAATGACTTACAATAAGAGGACCTTATTGTATAAGCTAATTTTTACCAAAAGCTTGCATTTTTTATATTAGAGAATTTGCCAGTTATTAAATTTTTGGCACTCTAAGTACACTTTCTTAAAAAAACAATCTGGCATCTAAAATCCATTTAACCAAAGAATATCAATCTGATGTCACAGCGCCTAAATTAAATGGCACTGTGTAGTGTGATTTAACCCAATTTATTAAGACTTTTTAAGTACAATTAAAATTATTATAACGTCAAACACATAACCTCAAATTGACAAACTAATTTTAAGATCGTAGAAAAAATAGTATAGGCACCTCGATGCAACCCATTTCAGTGCACATCGAATGTTTTTTTTTACGCGGCTGCGCCTCGTAAAAAACTCTCGTGCACTAAACTTATACTATTATATAGAAAATGTCCATATAAAATAGTAATTATATACCAAGGTAGGGATTTAAGATTGCGAGGCTATAATAGTCTTCTCTACCGTGGTTTATATATTATTTTTTTCACTACTAGCGCATTTATTCTTATTATTTAACATTTTTATATCAATAATAAACTAAAATGTTTGCTGGATCTTAATTATCCGCGCAAAAACTAGTAGCCTTTGAAATCGCCATTTCTGAAAACAAATGAATAAATTGATTTATTACGATTCACTCACCGCAGTAATGAGAAGAATCCAGCGCATGCGCACTGAAACTGTTTTAACGTATGCCTAAAATTATTTTAAGGTTATGTAATATTCTTTTGCAGAATTTTACAAAAATATCTACTTTTTTCTTATGCATATTGTTACACCAGGCAAGCATTTATTTTTTAATTAGCTAAAGCTATTTAGCCTAGATATAATTCTATTTGATTCTTAAAATATATCGCCTTCTAAATTCTGAAATATCGTATCTGAAAAATGCCTCCCATTAAAAAAAAACACCAAACCAGCAAACTACCAAAACAAACCATTATTAACGTTAACTAACGCCTCCCATTAAAAAAAAACACCAAACCACCAAACTACCAAACCAAACCATTGTTAACGTAAACCAACGCCTCCCATAAAAAAAAACACCAAACCAGCAAACTACCAAACCAAACCATTTTTAACCAATCCAAACCAATGCCCCCATTAAAAAAATCAAACAGAAATTCGTGAGTATTTTAACAATATTTTGCTATATATTCTAACAAAAAAACTAGTGTACTGGTAGTAGTAGTTTGGTAGTTTGCTGGTTTGGTGTTTTTTTTTTAAATGGGAGGCGTTGGTTTACGTTAACAATGGTTTGGTTTGGTAGTTTGCTGGTTTGGTGTTTTTCTTTTTTTAATGGAAGGCGTTGGTTTACGTTAATAATGGTTTGGTTTGGTAGTTTGCTGGTTTGGTGTTTTTTTTTTAATCTGAGGCATTTTTCAGATACAGATATATTTTAGGAATCAAATAGGATTATATTTAGGCTAAATAATTTACCTTTAGCTAATTAAAAAATAAATGCTAGCCTGGTGTAACAATATGCATAAGAAAAAAGTAGATATTTTTGTAAAATTCTGCAAAAGAATGTTACATAAGCATAAAATAATTTTTGGCATACTTTAAAACAAAAATAAGAAAATGAGTGCGCATGCGCTGGATTCTTCTCATTACTGCGGTGACTGAATCGTGATTTATTCACTAAAAGTTGACAGTAGTTGACAGTTCTAGTGGGTGGCATTTTGGTTATTTTTTAAAATGTGTGAAAACATCGGTAAGATGTTTATTTACTCAATAATATGTTATATTCTATTTTAGATTTTAAGCTTTCACGGCCATTAAGATATAAAGAACTTCGAGAAAAAAGCTATTGAGTCATTTCCATTAAAACCTAAAATTTGGCGCAGATACGTAGACGATGTCTATGCTATTTGGCCCCATGGCATGGAAAGCCTTCAAGGTTTTCTAAATCACCTCAATTCCCAACATAAATCTATACGGTTTTCGATGGAAATTGAGAACAACGGATCACTTCCCTTTTTGGACGTTTTGGTTTACAAAACGGAAAATGGCTCAATAGGACACTCGGTATACAGGAAGAAAACCCACACTGACAGATACCTAAACGCATTTTCACATCACCATCCCTCTCAAAAACGCTCGGTAGTTAATTCACTTGTTCATAGGGCTTTCATGATTTCAGACAAGAATTCCCTAAACACAGAACTCCTTAAACTAACCAAAGCCTTGACCATGAACGGTTATACCAAAAAAGACATTAATAAGACCATATACAAATACAGAAATCCCAGACCCAAACAACAGGACAATAGTGACAATGACAGACAGACACAAGTTATACTTCCCTATGTAAGCGGTATCACGGATAAAATAGGTAAACTTTTGAAGAAGTCAAATATTAAGCCTATATTTCGGTCCAACCAAAAATTAGGTCAATGTTTGACTTCAACAAAAGACAAAATACCCCTGAGTTCAGAAGGCGTATATAAAATATCCTGCTCCTGTGGTACGGTTTACATAGGTGAAACTAAGAGAAAAATTTCTACAAGACTTCAAGAGCATGAGCGCAATATAAGAAAGAAACAAATTTCCTTATCGGCAGTAGCCGAACATGTACATGAAACAGGTCATAAAATCAACTTGTCTGAAACAAAACAAATATTAACAGAAATCAGAAAAATGCCAAGGAAGATACGGGAATCGATAGAAATCATCAAGCATCCTAACAATATCAATCGGGACACTGGTTACCACTTACCTGCAATATGGAAGTCTTTGATAGGAAAAACCTCGTCACGGGTGAATAACCACAACTCGTCATAAATAGTGACATAAGTTGATTCGAAACTTAGTTTCAGATTAATCCCTGAAGATGTCTCTAGTAGTAAGAGACGAAACGTCGGAAAGTGAAAATCCATTAACACGGTCTAAACCCGAAAGTGAAAGTTCTTTATATGTTATATTCTATTATAATTAATTCATTCATAATATTTGTCATGCTCATTTTTTATCCAGTGGCAAAATATTGTTGCATTTTGTCCATTAAAATCTATAAGCAATGACATGTCTTTGCAGTTCAAGGAAAATCAAGTGGCAGATATCATTTTTTTATAAAATTTACTCCTACTAGGAGGGAAAAAATTAATATTGCTATAGGTGAAGAAAATTGATTTCACAGTCTGAAAACATGATAAATAAATGTATGTTCTAAAGCTAGTAGTGAAAAAAAAATATTTATTAAGTCTTAAGGAATAATTTACGCTCTGTGAAGTCAGACTGGTATTCTTTCATAGAATGGACTTTTGTAATTTTTTAAAATTATTCACATGCCCGAAAAAGAAAAAAAGACAATATTTGGCAATTATTAAAAACTATTATGACTACTGATGAAACTATTTTAAATAAACGAATAATTCGTATATGAATTCGTATATGAATTATTCATCGTTAGTTAGAATTTTTGATACAGTTATCTTTTTCCTTAAATTGAATAAATTAGTACATATTATGTTTTGTTCATTTTTTATTTGTTCTTAATGGATCAAATATATATGTATAGGGTGTCCTACATTTTTTTACACATCTTATATTTCCGTTTATATAAAAGATAAAAAAAAATATTAAGAGTATCTTAAATGAGATCAAAATGACTTTTAATTGCCCTTTAAAAACCTATCCCACAAGACTCATTAACCCAAATTTGTTTTTTTTAAAGGGCACCCGTATTTTTTCCTCTATGGGTAGTTAACTACAACAAATTAACAAATTTTTTTAGGAGACTTTCCTAGGTACTTCCTTAGGATTTTTTTTTTAAATTTAGTGCCGTTTATAAATAATGATCAAAAGGACATGGCACAATTTATAGGGAATTTTGGCCCTCGGTGAAATTCGCTAAATTTTTTATATGTTTCAGTTTATGCTTTTTAAAAAGGAATTAGGAACGTTTCAAGCACTTTGTATGTACAGTTTTTTTTCTATAACGAAAATAAAAAAATATTTTTGCCCCAAATTGCTTTGTATGCAACCGTCAAGGTGGTCAACAGCAGATGCCCCGAATGGGAGGAAATGAAAACATTTTATTTATTTTTTTATAAAAATGTCCTAATGTAATACTGTGAAAAAGAACTGAATCAAGGACACATGTCTTTTGATAAGTACAACACCATATTCTCTTATTTTAAGGCTAACATCTTAAATGAAGAGCGCGGATTTCCATTCAAAGACCCGCGCCAGTTATTAGGTTCATAAGAAATGCTAGTCCAAAAATAAGAGAATTTGGCTTAAAATATAATCGAAAGATGCATTTTCTTGATTCATGGATCCTTTTTTTTAGTGTTCATATTTTAAATCATATCGAGGGCTTCATAGCAAAGGGGCATATCTGCTACATGTTAACACGGTTGATACAGCCTTGTTATGAAGCCCTCAGTATGATAGTTATATTGGATAATTTATTCTATGCAGAAACACAGTATTTCACTTTTAACTTAGTTTTTCTGTTCTGTTTTACTTCTTATTTTATTATTTTATTAAGTTCTGGAGTTTTAACATGGGTTCCAGTACATTATATTACAAAAACACATATTCAATTTCTTCTATGTAGAATTTTGGAAATAATGTTTTTTTTTGCCGTACAAAAAATAAGGGATACACTTTCGGCATTAAAATCGCTTATTATTTTACAAACGATTCCCTTAAAACGTATTTCTATTCTGCTTTTCTTCTTATTTCATTCTTTAGTTCAATTTTATATACGTTTCAGTACTTTTTACCAGGTTAGCAAATAACTTATTTCACGTATTTTACTAATTTAGTCCTTAAGAAGTATTTCTGTTGCACTTTTCTTCATCTTATTTAATTATTCTGTCCAATTTCAATATGTATTTCATTACTTTTTCCCAATAAAACTGACAATTTAGTCTAAAAAAACTTCAAAAATACGTCAGAATATCCTTCACTGACAAGTTGTCAAACGAAACAATGCCTACTAGAAAAATATTTTTATGAGGAGTGTAGGGCAAAAATATTTTTTTATTTTCCTTATAGAAAAAAAACTGTACATACAAAGTGCTTGAAACGTTCCTAATTCCTTTTAAAAAAGTATAAACTAAAACATATAAAAAATTTAGCGAATTTCACCGAGGGCTAAAATTCCCTATAAATTGTGCCATGTCCTTTGCGTTACGTAATACTTGAACGTTCCCTAATGGGATACTATTTAAAAAAAAGTTGGGGTGGTTCTAAAGAGGTTAGTCACAGGGAGTTTTGACAGGGAAATTAAAAATTATTTTAGCTCCATTTCCGACAATTTTTTAAAGAATTTTTAAACTATTAAAATAACAAAGATATAGGCTATGTAAATAATTGTGGAGGTGAATTTCAAAACGCAATTTTTGACTTTGTGACATAGCAGCTTGTCAGTTACTTGAAAATCAAATTGTATTGTTTACTAAGTGACAAGCTGCTATGCCACAAAGTCAAAAACTGCGTTTTTAAATAATTATTATTTGAAGAATTATTCAAATTCTTATAACAACAAGGTATGCATAACTTAGTTATTTAAATAATGAAAACTGTATTTATAATAAAAATTATCCTTATTTCTTTACCTATATTATTTTCAATTTTTACCTACATTAACTTTGGTTAAAATAAGATAAACATAAATTAAATAAATTGGCTAGTATCTCATTACAATTATAAACATACATAAGCAAACCATATTTTTTATGCTAACATAAGAGAGGATTAACTGAGAAGTTCACATACAAATGTGGAGCAAACATGAAAAAACTGATAAATCCACTTTTTGCTTATTTTGACCTAAGGGGCTTTCCATATATCGATACCCCCAAGCAACAATAATTTTTTTCTTATTTAAGGGTGGGGAAATGATTGTAGTGGAAAAGGAAGCCATGTGATACATCATTTTAAAGCTTATAACATTTTCTATTTAACTGTATAATTATTTATTGTTTGTTTCTGATAATATTCAATTTCTTACTTTAGTGTTTTTAGGTAAACTTTTGGTTAAAATGGCCTGTGAAGAAATCTGAGTAGTACCACCGTGTGTGTCTTATTTCAAGGCGTTTACCTATGAGTATAACTCAAAACAGGTCTAACTTGAGTTACATCCTTGTTGCATGGGAGTGTCGATATTATGTAACGCAATTTTTTGAAATTTTTGAAGAGGAACAGACTGTCCATATTTAATTTTTCTAAAAAAGATTTTCTGAGTTTTATTCTTTATCATTAGGATTTTTTTCCAGGAATGCTATTGTTTTGTTGATAATAAAAATATTTTTTTTGTGTTATTTGGTTTGTTTTCAATCCAACATTAAAAAATAAGGTAAGTGACTGGTGCGGTAGCATAATCTACTACTTGACTTTACTTAGAATCAGAAATTCAGGCAAAAACCGATAAATGAGCCAATAAATTTCTGATTCCACGCAAAAAGAAATAAAAAAAATAAAAAATAAAAAAAGTATGAAAAAAATTATAATATGGAAAGTTAGGCATTATGTTGTAGGATTTTTCAATTTTTTTTGGGATTACGATGTACAAGTTTTCTGCTACTATCTTAAAATTAGATAACATGGATTTATCATGTTTGCTTCACAAATATTCTTAAAAGTTTTTCATCAAGCTCTGGAAGTTTAGGTAAACTCATAACTGCAAACTGATGTCATCGCAAAGTAAATTCAAATACCGTTTTACTTTGCATTTCACACATTTTACCATGGTAATTTGCTGTTGTGGGTAATCCTTAAAAGCAAATTTCCGTGTTAAAATGTATGATAATATTACATTATTCAAAATAAGAGGGTATTTAGGTACTATTTTGTGATGAAGTCCGTTTGAATAGTCGTGATTCTACTTATACCAGCTCGCAAGACAAAGTGTACTTTAAAAATTAATAAAACCTAAAATACAGCAAAACTAAACTAAAATTAGTTTTAATTAGATCAAGATAACTTTAAAGTAACCAAGAAGGCTTCAAAGTTATCAAGATGACTTTAAAGTAACCAAGAAGGCTTCAAAGTTATCAAGATGACTTTAAAGTAACCAAGAAGGCTTCAAAGTTATCAAGATGACTTTAAAGTAACCAAGAAGGCTTCAAAGTTATCAAGATGACTTTAAAGTAACCAAGAAGGCTTCAAAGTTATCAAGATGACTTTAAAGTTGTCTTAGACTAAAATAAATAATGTTTAACCATGTGTAGGTCCTAAAAAGCTTGCGAAATACTTTTGTTTTTGCGAACAAGCAGCTAACAGTGGAACAAAAATTATTAAAAAACGAATTTTTGGGTAAGCAGGACTAAAAAAAGATGTCGCAAATGTTTCAATTTAGTATGCATTAAACTATTTTTTTTTAATCGGTTAATATTATCAGTACTGCTCATTGCAGTGATGATATAAACTGATGACTAATTACTGTTACATTTTGACCAAAAAATAATTAATTTAATTTAATTCTGTAATAATCAGTGCTCGGAGTTAAGATTTTTTTATTTACGAGTAGAATTTGTAACCGTCCACAATATTGCCGTGAAAAACTCTATACCGATTATAAAAAAATACCTACACATACCTACAGTACATAGAGGGTGATCAGTAACTGCCATGTCAAAATTCTACTTCTACTTCTACTTCCAAAAATATGAAAAAAAGTTTCTATAAAGGTTGGTCCGGAAATGAACCATAAGGGAGCTACGGCCCTTCAAAGATGACATATTGAATGGTGAACAAAAAAGCATCAATAAAATTTTAATGCTGCAGGGTGATTCTTAATTTAAAACTGAGCAAAAAAGTATACTTCACCAAAACACCTAAATTTAATATTAAAGGAGTAATAGTAGTTTTAAAAAGTAACGTTTTTGGTGGCACAAAATGTTACTTCCTTTTAATTGAATTTTTTTAAAAAACGGTTGCTCCTACAGTGTTACACTATACGACATTTTTTATGTATTTTTACTCAAGGAACCTAGCTCCTCTAGGGCTCATTTGCGGACCAACCTTTATAGGAACTTTTTATGAAATTTTTGGATGCAAAATTACCTTAAATTTTGGCATGCCAGTTATTGATCACCCTGTATACATTACATGTTTGATTTGACTAATTGAAATTTTTGCGGTGCTATTTTGACCCTGCCTATTGTTTGGTAAAATACGCAGTATGCTATTATTGCTAAATATTCCTAATAAAATTAATTATTTTATATACACTGTCGCGCATTTAATTCCGGACACCTAAAAAATTGACATTTTTTAAATTCAAATATTTCGAAAACTAATTAATGGATTAGACTGATTCTTTTTTTGTTTTGAAGCTTAAACATTCTCTACTTTTGTTTGTTTAAAGAATGATTATTTTTTTTTCGTATTAACAGCACCAAATAATGTACAACTATGTTTCTCAACCCATCTTCTAGGACTTGCATGATACGCCACTGAAACTGTTTATCAAATTATTAAAGTATTTCTTATTGCCGCAGTTTTAATAAATATTTTCTTTTTTATTTTTTTACTTTTTTACTTCTGGTTTAGGAGATATCAGGATTTTCCTGAAAGTTGTCATTTTTTCAGTCAACTCAAAAAGTACTAAATCAGCAGAGTTTTTTATTTGAAGCTCATGTCTTTTACTTCTTCTTCTACTCTCGTGTCTTTTACTTCTTCTTCTTCTACAGTTTCTTTATCCCGGGGCAACTTTTTATTGCCGTCTGACGGAGGCTTAACGGTGATTTCGCAGAACTGCCGCCGGACGGAGTGACCCTATTTTCTCTTCTACTCAAGTTTTTCAAACCCAATTTATGTTTTTGATAAACTCGATTAGAAGAAAAACGTAACTCCGTTAAACTTCAAATTTAAAGCACAGCATCAATCAAATTCATGTAGTACTTTTTAAGTTAACTGAAAAAATGATAACTTTTTCATTTCATTAAAACTGCGGCAATAAGAAAGACTTTAATAATTTGATAAACAGTTGCAGTGGCGTACCATGCAAGTCCTAGAAGATGGGGTAAAAAACATAGTTGTACATTATTTGTTGCTGTTAATACGAAAAAAAAAATTGAATCATTCTTAAAACAAACAAAAGTAGAGAATGTTTAAGCTTCAAAACAAAAAAAGAATCAGTCAAATCCATTAATTAGTTTTCGAAATATTTTAATTTAAAAAATGTCAATTTTTTAGGTGTCCGGAATTTAATGGGCGGCAGTGTATTATATAATTGACAATTGACAAGATAGCTGTGATATATTAAATATAAATAATTTTTAACAGAAATTATTTGTATTATTTTGGAATGTTTGGAAATTAAAACTTTAAACCAAGAAATAAAGAACTTTGGCCTACCAAATTATTTTATTCCTTGGTTAGCTTATCGTTAATATAACTACATAAGATTTGTTTTTAATTTGTAGAAACTAAAATTATATAGATAACTATTATTTTTGTTCATTTTTAGATAACAAGTATGTGTTTACTATTTATTATTAACACATGACTAGATGTAGATGTTGATTTTTTAACTAAATGGGCATTTTTTAGTCGCTATTGGTGTCACAAATTTGGTAAATTAATCCCAACTGGGATTCTCAACCATAAACAACATTTAACTACAATAACTTGTTTAAAAAAGGTTGTTCAAGGATTTGTGTTACAAAAATTTGTAACCATACTATAAACTATTAGTTTTAATTACATTATAATGTTATAATAACATCACAGAGTGTTGTTCTAACATAGTATGTTAGATAGGTACATTAAGATAAAACTATTAAATGGGGATGTTTTCTAAAACAAACTGAAGCTTTTCTTTTTATTTTGAAATCGTAGGAATAGTATCTGTTCAATTTTATTTAGTTTAATAATAATAATCTAGAAAATAAGCGAGAAATAATGTTTGACGTCATTGGTCCATTGTAACAGGTAAATTGATATCTTGGTTATTTGTGGACCAAATATAAATGCACTATTCCAAATTGGAGAAAACATCCCCATTATAACAAAATAGCGTTAGGAAAATTTTAGGATTACATAAATTAGGATCAAACAGAGTAAAAATAATTGAAAAAACTAAAAATAAAAAAGTATATATATGTGAGGCTATAAAATGGCGGATTTATTTTTTTTTTCACGGTTTCGCATGAAGTGGCATGAATATGTTTTTTAACTTTTTTTTTTCATTTTTATAATTTACCTTCTTTTGGCCTAGGCTTAAAAAAATATAAAACTAATATTAAAATAAAACATTTATCAGTGATGGCGGTTAGGTGCTAAAAAACGTTTTTTTTTGGCTGAATTAAAAAATTACAGGGTGTTTAATTAAAAAAAAAAAATCATATTTATGCCACTTCCAGCAAAATCGAAAGTGAAACAAAGAAACTGAATTCGCAATTTTATAGCCAATGTAAAATTACATAAATCAACAAAGTTTCGTTTTTATTGAGTGAAAATTAATCTTAATGAGACAAAATATGACTTCATAAAATATTAAAACGTATAAAATATAACATTGTAAAATAGTCCTGCCATTTTTTGATTCAAATATACATTTTATTCCTAAACAAACATACATTTGAAATTTTTCTATTCTATAAGGTTAGGTTTAAAATACTACTTTAGAAAATGCCATGTAAACATTAAAAATAATAAAAAATTTATATTCGTCTAAGCGCTCAAATACAACATTATATTATTAATGAATACATACAGGGTGATCAGTAACTGCCATGCCAAAATTTAAGAGGTGATTCTACATCCAAAAATATGAAAAAAAGCTTCTATAAAAGTTGGTCCGGAAAAAAAAGGCCCTTCGAAGATGACATATTGAATGGGGAACAAAAACAAACATCAATAAAATTTTAATACTGCAGGGTGATTCTTTATTTAAAACTGAGAAAAAAGTATTCTTCACCAAAACACCGAAATTTAATATTAAAGGAGTAATAGCCTTTTAAAAAGTAACGTTTTTGGTGGCAAAAAATGTTACTTTCTCTTAATTGCACTTTTTTTGAAAGCGGTTTGGACAGTGTTACACTATTCATTTTTATGTATTTTTACTCAAGGAAACTATATTTTTTACAAAAAAATCCAAAAAAAAGTACACATAAAAAAGTTTGGGGCAAAAATGTGTTAAGCCTAATACATTTTTCTGTCTAGGCACGCCTCTGGATAAATTCAAAACAATAAATTAACATAAACTTATTGCCCTAGTATACAAGCAAAAGCTCGTCGCTCTAGCTTAAAAGGTACCAGAGTTACGAATTAAAAACCTTGTTTTTATTACAATTTTAAAGGGCCGTAGCTCCCTTAGGGCTCATTTGCGGACCAAACTTTACAGGAACTTTTTTTGATATTTTTGAATGATTCAGCTCTTAAATTTTGGCATGCTGTTATTTATCACCCTGTATATGAACAATTTTTTTTATTATTTCTTTATCTCGTCCTTTTTTGAAAATATTTTTAATACTTTATTCATAAAATAATAATTCACTAAAATAATAAATAATATTCCCTATTTTTATTTTTCCTCAATTAAATAGGGAAAATAACCTTTATACAATACATACAGATAATGAGACAATTACCAGCTTTATTTTAAATAGATAAACTCAATAACCCCCGCGTGGCTTTTACTTTATTGAGTGGATAAATATTTATTTTACCCACTCAACTGTCACTTGTCAAATTATTTTCTTGTAAATGTCATTAAAATTTTTAATAAAAATATGAATTTTTAAGCTATTTATTGGATAAAACCTTGTGTGGCACTCATGGGTAAATCGATATTAACTCGAAAATTAACCTGCTTGGCTGACGCCTCGCAGGTTAATTTTCTCATGGGCAATATCTTACTTTACCCACTAGTACCATAAATAACTATTTTTTATTTTATTGAATGTATATTTAGATATCCCTACAATGGATCTATGTAATAATTCTGATAAAATATTATTCAAAATATGTTTAGAGATTCAGCAAAAATTGTTTTTCTTAATTATAGCAACGCCTCCATTGAAAAATATTATTCGCAATCTAGATAATTTGTTATTGTATGCTTAGAAGAAAATCAATTCAAGCAAATAAAAAGAAAAACAAGTACAAGCTATGGATTGTTTTCTTTATTCTTTACATAAAAGCATCTTGATTGCATTGGCCTTGGCTTCAATAGGTTTTAAATAAACCTTCATTTTAAATAGGAGCCATATTTGTCGATACGGAGTTTCCTTTTGGTGTTGGTAAACATAATTAAAATTCGTGTTTATTAAAAACGTGTTTCTAATAATACAAAGTTCTGTAGTTAAAAATACAGTATAAGCTCGGTAATGTGAACACGCGTATATGTGAACTATTCGGTTTTGTGAACAGAGAATTTTTTCTTTTGACTTCTCTTTAACGTGAACGACTAGTTTTAACAAGTTTATACATATTTTTATTTGGCAAAATAAAAAAAACTGAATAAGCTTTTCATACAAAGCCTGAATTATATTATATTTTCATCTCCACTAACATGAACAACGCGTTAATTTGAACAGCCCCGGCTTTTTTGTGTTCACATACCGAGTATGTAAGCATAAGCCTTTTTACGAGGTTAGGTAGCTTAAAAATACCTACCTAATATTTTACATTTAAAAGAAACATGCATGTAAACATTAAAAATAGTAGTTTTTCTATTTTGCGACTCTTATAAGCTCATAATCACACGCATTTTGCGTGTTCTTATAGGCCCATAAGAGGTCTCTACTTTTTTTTTATTTTGGGTTGGCAACAGACAAAAGTCTATCTCTTGACGTTCTGCGTGCAAAATTTTGTGTTTGGGTTTTTTTTTACCGTGTTAAAATTGTGGACTGGTTAATTGCAGTGAAAACATAAGTTATGACTGTAAAATATATCAAAATATTATTCGTTCTTAGAATTTTAAACAGTGTAAACTGTAATGCCAACCCAAAACAAAAACCCCTAAATCAGTCACCAATTTAAATGTAAGTTTTTTAAATCTTAGAGCAAAATAGAAAAAATTGTATAAAGCACTCGTTTCATAACACGTTTTAAGAGCACTAGTACTTTAATATACTATTTCGTAACGAGTAAGCGACTTTAGTCCTTAGTGCACGAGAATGAAGTTTTTTTGACGACGCGAAGCGAAGTCAAAAAATCATTCAAGTGCACTAAGGACTTGTCGCAAACGAGTTGCGAACAACATTTTTCGTTCAACCTACAGTCTAGACTCTTTAAAAATGTATATTTTAAAGAATTACCTGTGTTTAATTTTGAAATTTCAAAATTTTATAAACGTCAAATGACTTTTGTCAAAATGAAAGCTATGTGTAATCGTTTGGATAAATGAGTGTGCGATAGAAAAATATCCTTTCGAGAATATATAGTGAACATGCATTTTTCTTTATTTCGTGTACACTAGGTCGTACGAAAAGATTTTTAAAGTTTAATACGATACAATTTGTATTTATTAAAAACGTGTTTCTAATAATACGAACTCTTGTACTTAAAAATAAAAGGAAGGAAAATATTACCAGCTAATATTTAAAGATACATCTTATTGAGACTGCAAGTATGTATGCATAAGCGTTTAAATCTGGAGGAATATACATATAATGAACAAGTCGTTTATTATTATGGGGAAAGAAGCTTTTAGTAAAGAAAAACAAAAATAATATTCTTTCATAAAGCTATAGCTTCATGAAAGAATATATTTAGTTCAAAAACAAATCTTGTTTAATTTTTATGTATCTTTTCAATATAATAGATACAATAATTTTATAAATTAAAAATTAACAGTCCACAAAAATAGGTACTGCACTTTTGTCAGTTAAAAACTGAATATATATAAAAGTTATATATCGTTAAAATCAAATGAACAGGAAACTGTACACCCTGTGACGATTGGCTTTTGGAAACAAGTGAATAGATAACCACATAAATAGATGGTCCTATGTCTTTCTATCTAATAGATATTATCTATTTAACGTGTTTATTTAAATATTGACTGCGGTACATGCCCTCGAGGGCATGTAAGTAACATTTCCGGTGTGCGGTAGTCAAATTTGTAAAATATCACTTGTGTGTAAATTTTTGACATACACCACAAATAGCTTTATTAATGTCTCAATCATAATTAGTAATAATTGGTGTAAAAAAAAACACCCCCGGGGACCTGTACCGCACCCAAAGAATACAATCGAAATGCGTTTGCAGCCAACGTGTTAACAAGGCGTCCTCGGTGTTAACCAATATACAGGATATATAGTATATTCAACTTCAAAATGCAGTAAGTGTAAACAAACGCACGTGACAACAACGGATTTAGTGACAGGGCAGGACGCAAAACAAAATATTTCTATATAACGGTCCATTGCAATGCATTGCACGCTTCTTCGCAAGTACTCACGTACTGACCTGTTTAATTTTCTACATCCCTACTCTCGCAACCTTCGAGTGTTATAACCAATGAAAGTACGCGCCAGTTGCCGCGTGCGCGATTCTTGTATTTATTTCTACTGAACCTTGAAGTTGAATATACTATAGTGCTGTTTTTTCCCAAAAAGGATAAAATAGAAAATACACAACAGTTGCTTTTCATCCGTGAAACGAGTAATATGTACTTTCGGCAGGAATTAGTAATACGTTAAGCGCGTTTAATTTTCTAGCATCAAGTCTTTTAGTATTAGTTATTTATTTGCTATCTTAGATATGCCCCAGAATCGATTTTATATATTTTATAGTGATTGTATGGAAGATGTACAGTAAAATGACGAACATGTGATTATATTGGAGTAAGAATTTTATGTTTTTTAATAATTTATAATGCTGATAAATTTTGATTTGGAAGCAACTAACACGTGAAGAAGTTTTTATACGTACAAAATTTTTTATATACAAGCGCATGCGCAAATATAATTACAAATTAGAAAAAACTGCCTTGGCAACAGCTAACACAACCAACAGCAAACACGAAAAGGAAAGAAGGAAAAGAAAAAGAAAAGGTCTTACAGAAGACTGGAAATTTTATATAATTAAAACAGGAGTGGGCATGGTGGCTCATGGTAAAAAGCCAGACAAGAACCACTCTTGGTGAATTGAGTAACTAAGAGGGATCTGGCTAATTATCTCACTGAAAAAAGGCCAAAATAAAGGAAGAAGAAGAAGAAGAAAATACACAATTTTCTGTCCATTTTGACGATAAATAAACTTTTTTATTTATACTTTATATTTATGAATAAAAAAATAAACCTCTAGCTATAAATTATACCTAGAATGATAATAGTTATTTATGGTACTAGTGAGTAAAGTAAGATATTGCCTATTGGCTGACGCCTCGCAGGTTAATTTTCGAGAGGGCAATAAATGGCTTAGAAATTCATATTTTTATTAAAAATTTTAATGACATTTACAAGAAAATAATTTGACAAGTGACAGTTGAGTGGGTAAAATACATAATTATCCACTCAATAAAGTAAAAGCCACGCGGGGGTTGTTATTGAGTTTATCTATTTTAAATAAAGCTGGTAATTGTCTTATTATCTGTATGTATTGGATAAAAAAAGTTATAAATTATACCTAGAATGTACAATAAAGTTAGTTTTTTTGGTTATATTATTTATTATTTTTTTTAGTTATATTGGGAGTAAAAATGGTGCATTTTGCGGCGAGTCTGCAGTTGACTAAACACAAAATACCACTTTAATCATAAAAAATGCTCGTTTTTCTATAAAATTTAATTTTAAAACTGATTTCTTACTTTTTGTGTCAAAGTCAATAAATTCTGACATTTGCAATGACATTTAAATCTTAACACATGTATGCACAGCTAAACTACCTACTTAGTTTAACTCTACCTTTATAGGGGTTTCTGTATTATAAATTATAATAGTTATACATTTTAACAAGTTTTAAAAAAAAACTTATTGTATACTTTTTCGAAGTTGTATTATAAAGTACCTATTTATTTACTTTTTCTTGCTTCTTTATTTATAATATTTTTCAAAGTAAATAAATATTATACATGATGGCCCTGAAGCAAAAAAATACAAATACAAATATATTAAGGGCGCACGTTTCGACTCAAATAAATCCAATTAATATTTTAAATACGCCATAATTTAAAACTACTTCTGCTAAACATTATAAGCGAAACACTGTTTTGAGTTTTTGCTTTATATGCTAAAAAAATAAGAAAATAATCTTCCTAAATAAAAAAAATATGTTAAGAAAAGTATTGAAAGTAATTTTTATTGGCATAGAAATTTATACTAAGGTGGGCCGACATGTCACCAGATTACCCTTATTATTTTTTTAGGATATTTCAAGGATAAACATTGATCTCGTTTAGTTTACCTAATAACGACGAGTAGGAAGTTATATTTTTTAGTTAAAAGGTATCTCTCATGATGAATTGGTTGTATTACATCGGCACACGTTTTTTTCACATTTCTCGACGTTTTAGACCATTCTGAGTCGAAATCAGTAAAAAAAATTTTTGCGTCCGTCTGTCTGTCTGTCTAACTCCATTTCTACATGAGATATCGACTTGCGGTTCTTTGCACATTGTTTCTTATCGTATTCCGAAGAGCTGATTAGATTTTGGGGGTAAACGATTGGGGGTAAGGGGGTAAAAATAGGGTAAAACTCCTATTTTTAGCGTTTTTTTGTTTATAATTAAGACAATTATTATTGTATTTGGTTAATTTAGCACTTATATAAAATATAATTTTAAATTGGTCAAAAAATGTTATAAACAACGTTTTTCTAAAACGCATTGTTTTCGAGATATTGGCGTTTAAAAGGTTTTTTTTAGCATATACACATATTTATAACCTGATTTCAAAAAATTATATTTTAAATAAAAACTCTTTTAAAGCCCTATAAAAAATGTTATATACAGTTTTTTGCTAGAATATAATGTTTTAAAGATACAGAATTTAAAATCAAACGAAACACCTAGTTTGAAATTTCAAACTAGATGGCTGTACAATAGTGCCGATGTTTTGACAGGGTGCTTGCAACTTTTCATCTAGTTTTAAGAAAATATTTGGCCTGGTATACTTTGATCACGAAGTAAAATAAACTAGGAAGCATAAGTTAAGTCAAAAATTGAACTATGGAAGCAAAAAACAGTCGGTGTCATAACGTATGCCTGTGGATCAGCATATTAACCCTATGTTTAGCACGTTTTTTGTAGTTAACATTAGAAGCTCGCTTTTTATCACTCGAATACACACAATTACCATTCATATTTACATTATCTACACCGTTCGCAAGTTTCGCATCAGCCAAGCCCTCTTCGGACTCCTGAATAGGGTTAACGTTATGTATATCAGCACTAATCACTTCTAAATTTGTTTTCGTCCGTGAATTAGTATTATCACTATTATCGCTATTATTACTTGTTAAAGAATCACTATCTACTGAATTATTACTAAGTTTCCTAACGTTTTGGCCATTAAAGCCTAAATGATTTAAATTTTTATTCTCTCTGTGATCCTCCGTTTCGTTGATAACCGCTACTTCATCGTTGGTTTTTTCTTTTTGTTGATCGATTTCTTGATGTGTCCATATAATAACTACTCAATCCCCCCTATGTGTTCGCATCCGCTGAGACTCGGTGTTATCCTTATAGATGTAAACCTGAATTAAGATTAACAAGTCTACGGTCACTTGTATTGTACCGCACACCCAAAATTGCACTGGTGCTTCCCGAAGGAAGAAATATAACGTCTTAAATATATCACCACAAGTCCACATCACCACCATTGATATACTGGAACAAAAATATTATAGAATAAGTTGCATAATAGTATATTAAAGTACTAGTTTCATAACATACGTTTTTAGCGCACGAGTACAAGTTTAGAAAACGAGCCGCTTGCGGCAAGTTTTCTAAAGTACTAGTGCTCTAAAAACGTGTTATGAAACGAGTGCATTATACAATTTTTTCTATTTTGCTCTAAAATTTAAAAAACTTACATTTAAATTGACGACTGATTTAGAGATTTTTGTTTTGGGTTGGCATTACAGTTTACACTATGTTTAAAATTCTAAGAACAAATGATATTTTGATATATTTTACAGTCATCTCTTCTTTTTTCACTGCAATTAACCAGTCCACAATTTTAACACGGTAAAAAATAACCCAAAAGAACACGCAAAAAGCGTGTGATTATGAGCTTATAAGAGACGCAAAATAGAAAAATCATATTTTATTCTGTTATAAAATAATGCTTGTAAGTATATAAAGCATCAAAGTTCCTAAATATTTTTTAATTATTATACAGAGCGGTAAAAAAGTCACCCCCCCCCTCTTAACTTTTGAACCAGTTGAGATATCGACTTCAAATTTGGAACTTTTAAATAAGACAACTTAAACTATCTTTTATCATATATTTAATACTTTCAGCTCTTAAAATGTGGG